>PVJI01014137.1:0-45288 GCA_004026765.1 Micronycteris hirsuta
AGGAAACTCATTATTTCCAAAGGCAGCCAACTGCATCCTTGGACAACTTGAACTCCTAGATAGTAGTTCTTATCTACTGAAGGAAATCTAATCTCCCAATTGTTTCCACATATTACATTTTAATTAAACCTTACAAAATGAATTGAAGGAGAGGACTCTGAACCCCTGGGTTCCTTTCAGAGACCTGAAAAATACTATCTGTAGGTGTCAAAAAACTGTTTTCTTTCTGTCCATTATTCTAGGTTGAGGAGCCAATGAATAACTGAAGAAAGCAAGCTCTTCTTTCTGTTTTAATCTATGAATAAAGGAGAAGACAGTAACAAGTCAGCAACATTTAGATATTTTAAATTTGAAAATGAATACAGTTTTCATTTTATTATAAATGTGTAAAGGGTCCACCAAAATGAAAACAATTTGAAACAATTTTTAAAAGAAAATTTTCTGAGTACATTAATATAAGCAATTAGAATGAAAACATTTGAAATTGATAAGACAAAATCATTGAACTATAGTGTCAGTAGAGAAGAACTGGTTTCTACATAGACTTAAAATGAAGGATTATTATCTAATAAGCCTGTACAGTGTCTCTCACATATCAAGCACAAAGGTGAGAAGCACCTTATAGAATGAACAAATATGTCCTGAATAGTAGTGATGGCAAATGGTGGGAGAAATACAGTCTTTGAAAACGTGACATGTTTTACTCACAAAAGTTGAGGCACTCCTATTCCCACTGAGTTCCCCACACACCCAGAGCCAAAAACAAAAGACCTGGGCTCGTAATAATTTATCACATATCTCAAAATAATACATTGTAGTCAAGAATTAAATTCAAGAAAGGAAATCACTTAGATACATTTTTCTGTCTATAACTTTAAAGACACTAACCCCTCTTTTTCTTCTTTCTTGGCAGGTTTTTCTTCCAAGAGGTTTCACAAAGCTGGGCTAGCTGGAACCTTTCAAGGGGCTGCTGAAGCTGGGCCCAACCCTGAGCCCCGAACTTCCTTTCCTCCTCCCCGAGGGTGCCTCACTGAGCAACCCCCTTTCACGAGATCGTATCACAGACTGAGCGGACCCCTCAGCATTCAGTTATCAAAGGCCCCACATCTAAAAGATTTTAACAAAATGGTCTGCCGTGTCATTATCCCTCAGAGGAAACAGATGCATCTCTCTGTGAAGAGCACTAAAGGCATGCCTATCTTCAGCTTGGAAAGGTAAACAGCGCAAAAGGTATAGCACTGGAAAACGTGGAACCAAACTAGAGCAATTTAACAAAGTAGAACCACTGCAAAGGATGGTGTTGCTACAACATTCTGCGGTATCTTCACTGACTGCTCAAGCTTTTCTTTAGCAACACTTTCATGTCAAAAAAGAGATTATTCCAAGTACATCACTGAACAAGGCCAGCATTTACTTATTACTCTTTTCAAACACTTGAGCCCTGCAGAAAGAAAGAAAAAAAGTCTTGTAATTGCTGACCCCAAGAAAATATTTTATTGTAATTGTTTCTTTAAACTTGCATTCATCTTGACCTCATTAGCATTACATCAACAGTAGAATCACAACAATAATATAGTAAGTAGCAGTTAACAGGACCAACTACTCTCCTAGGCGTTTTAATCCTCAAAACTATCCTATTGGGGGAGGTGAGCAACCCTATGAGCCAGGTGTGCTACTATCCCATTGCACAAATGAAAAAATTGAGGCACAGAGAGGTGAATTAACTTTCCCAAGATCACACAGCTAATAAGTGGTAGGGCCAGGATTTGAACCAGGTCATCTGGCTCCTATGAACTCTTGGACACCATGCTGACTAGCTCCCAGAAGTCTTCAACACAGCATCAGATCACATTAAAATCATTAGGGTTCCCTGTCTTTGGAAATCATTCAACTCCAACAATTTCTTTAAGATTATTTACCATCTTAATGTGATGAATTAAAATTTTTTAAATAAAAGTTTGAAAAGATTTTTACTTCTCCCCATGTAAAGTAACATAAAATGAAAGTATCTACTCTTTCAAGAGAATTTTTCTTTAAAGAGCACAAATACAGAGGAAGGAGGGAAACTAGTGTTTACTATAACCACTAATACTGCCAGACATTCTTCTATTCCTCATCTCATTTGTCCTCATTAACAACATGGCGATAAATATCAATCCCATTTTACAGATGAGGAAAACTGAGACTCAAAGGATAAGTAACTTGTCCAAGGCAAATGAAAGGGCTAGAATTTCAGTCTGGCTCAAGCCAACATTTCTACCCTCCCCTCCCTCCTTGTCCTGACTTATCCTCAAGCAAACACCATCTTATAATACATGGCCTCCAAGTAACACCTGGAAGGAGACAGAAGAGGTGGTGGTATCCTCCCCCCAACTTTTACAAAGGAAAGTGAATAGTTGGGGCAAAGTGTGAAGACTGCCAGAGGCTCAAACGACACTGCTGAATCTGTGTCAGATGACAGCAACTGTGCACACTGGCCGTGACACTTTAGCAGCATTCAGGATGGTGGCTGGATGCAGCTCAGCCCAGAGCCCTTCCCACCTCCCACCTCCCCTCCGCCTCCTGCGTCAGGCTCTGCCCTTGTCATCTTACCTTCTGAGGACCTGCACTGTCTCCCGGGATCTCACAGGTCAAAAACTTGGAGTACATTTCCACTACCATCATTTTTTCACTCACATCTGTACATGATGAAGCTCCAGATTTATTCTCCTCTTCTTGTTCTTTCCCCTCCTCTCAGGATTCCATCCCAGCGTATTTCTTTGTGTACACATCATCATAAAAGAAATGTGTTTTGGGTTTTCTTCCCTGCAGAAGTACTTATAGGACTTTCTGGTAACTGAGTCTTAAAAATTTTAGTTCTTAATTTCCATCACAAAATGTAAGTCTTTACACCATCATCTGTGCAAAATATACTTTGATATTCAAAACTGTTCAACAGGATGAGGTGGCTTGTCCATTATTGCTGCATTTGGATGTCATTTCCTAGGTTTTCAGTTGGAGCACCTGACAGAAAGGGAAACCCTGCTCTCAGCAAATACATGCATGACCCACATGACTTTGCTAAGTGACTTTCAAGAACTCACTTCAAAGCAGCACAACTCTAACTTCTCAAAAATGAGCTTTCTTAATAACATTCCTAACATTTACTGAATAGAAAGAGCTGCTGAAAGATCTTAGAACAAGATTCGAGACTCTAAATTCCTTGCCATTGCCCATCTCAACCACGCATCACAAACCTGTCAGTGTCTCAGACAACAGAAAACAGTCTGAAATCTACAACAGATTATTTGAGGATAGTACAGGCTAGGGTTTGTTTATAAATAAACACTATAGAAGCTGTGTTTAGACTCTTCTGTTATAAGGGCAGGCACTTGCTATGTCCAATGCTAAACACTGATTCTCTGCTCAATAGCTCAGAAAATGGGGGCTCCACTACTATCATGGAATGCTTCCGAGAAATACCCAGGCCCTGCCCATGACCTTCTAGACAGAGGCCCACAAGTCAGGTTCTCGTGTTACCTGTTAAAAATGGTCTTCACTCCCTACAGTATATGAATCTTCTTAGAGTCAACAATGCAGAGAACATGTCCTGTAAGCACACAATCATGACCTCAATTTTTCACCAAGCCCAACTGGAGAAACTAATTCTTGAAGCAATCATTTATTCAAGTTCTATCTGGTATAAAGTCAGGTTAGGAGAAGACTACACACTTGGGCTATATCGTTCAGAGTCCCCACTCCCGTGTCAAATTTTGCCATTGGCGTCTATAGAACTCAATAATAAACAGTTATGCATATCCAAACATTTTAACCCTCTTTTAATCTACTGGGGTCATTCATTTGGTTGTTTAATCCCCTTCATCACAGCAAATTTCCCTCAGAACCAAGGAGTGAAAATAAACTAGTATTTGTCCTCCCAGGAGACAAGGAGAGCAGCCGTCACAGCTTTGTCATGGATGCTAAGAAATTCAGACCTAAGTCTCAAGTTCAAATATTATAGTGTCTTTATAACAGTGCAACATTTTATGGTAAATATATATTTTCCTCTCCTTCTTTATAACTTGTTATTTATGTCATTTTTGTTTTTCTTTTATTTTTACCTACATTTTCTCTGTTAAAAGTTTCCAAGGTTATTGAAGAGAAGACACATTATAAAGATTTCATCTTCATCACTAAAAAGAGTCCAAGAATGATTCCACATCACATCTTGATTCACTTAGAAGGCTATGTCTCAGGAAATGAGACTCTATGAGTATCCTTCACATTTCAATAATATGTAGACAAAGTATGCATCTATGATTAAAAGGAAGGAAAAATAAAAATAAAGATGATTCTTCAAGGCCATATGCTCGGGACGCAAAAGAACAGAGCAGAGAGATTTGAGAAGGAAATTGGTCTTCAGGAAGTCGGTCTTTACCAACAGATCTCCACTAGTTTGCATCTGGAAACTGTGAGTCATCTACACACTGTCCAGAGATGAAGTACACACAGAAAAGAAACCCACTGCTGAGAGGAAAACAGAATTCTAGCCCTGACTACTTCTGGGTGCTGTCTCATTATTTCTCTGTGTCTGCTTTCTCATCTACAAAATGAAGGGGTTGGGGGATACATACAAGTACATCTGGTTCTAACATTTTATGATTTCTGTGATGGAATCTAAAAAATGAAAGAGGTGTAAATCTGGAGTCACTCCTTCATTCACATACTACTTGTAGAATCTCCTAAGGGGGGTGTGTAAGAGGGAGGAGCAAGAAAGACAATCTGCTTGGAGCAAGAGGAAAGGATGAGAACATTCATTCAGTTATTTTTATCTTAGGTAAGAAATGCAGCTCATGTCCATGGTAGCACCCTTATTTGGGCTCACATCCTAAATGGCCCCTCTGTCATGCGCTCAGTTTATTTATAGTAGAACGCCATCTATGTGGTATAAAAAACAAAACCTTTAATTCGATGAGGTGGGAAGTGACCACAAAAATACTTTGTACCATACAGAGGTGTTAGTTATCTCACGGCAAAATACATAGAATAATCGTCGTAAGGATGATTAACACATTTTTCTTTTACATATATACAATTTGTTCTAAATTTCCCGACCTACTCTGTGATCACAAGTGACTGCCAGTAATGTTACCCGGCACTTTTTTTTTTCTTTAAATGAGCTTATTTAATCAGTCCCTTCAGGGTAAAGATGAGGTTTTAAGAAGTTCAAGAAAATAACTTTCTTGGAAAGAAGCTCATTTTTGTAGAAAGCAATTATGCTTTTGCATTTACAGAGAACTTAGCAATAATCACCTGTTTAAAAACTTTCAATGAATATAGAGTTTTTTATTTCAACATCCCCCATATCTATTAACAAAAACTGTGTAATACATTTTCTGAGAACTTAATGATATCGGGGAACAGAAACATTTACCAGACAAATATTAATCAAAACTTTTGTGTAACTGGTAGATGTTTTGAAAATGGGAATTGCTAGTTCATAAATTTAGTCAATTATGTACTTTAGCCATTTGATCAATATATCTTTGTGAAGTAACTACTTGTTTTTTAAGCTATTTAAAATTTTTTTCTTTATTTTTATTGTTGACACTATTACAGATATTCCCATTTTCCCCTCCTTTGCCCACCTCCACGCAGCTCCCACACCCCCTTGCCTTTAGCTATTACCACACTGTTGTCTGTGTCTATGGGTTATGCATATATATATATATATATATTTTTTTTTTTTTGCACATATAGTCTTTGGCTAATCCTGTCACCTTCTTTCATCCAGCTCCTCCTCTCCCCGCCCACTCTGACAGCTGTCAGTCTGTTCCATGTGCCATGCCTCTGTTTCTAGTTTGTTCATCAGTTTACTTTTGTTTTCATTAGATTCCACATATGAGTGAGATCATCTGGTATTTCTCTTTCTCTGACTGGCTTATTTCACTTAGCCAGTGATTTCTTCTTAAAACCAAGTAGCAAAATAAATTGAATGTAGGACCAGACTTCCAAATTGCCTTATCGCAGTGTTCAGCAAGTTTTTTAAAATGATGACACAAATTCATCCACATGTAGTACACAGACGAAATGTTCAAATAAAAATTCATATATGGAGGGCATATGCTCAATAAAAGCTTGGATACCTGTAGGTAAATCAGTGGTAATCACTCCGTTTTAGCTTTGTGTTTTTGCAAGCTCACAAAAAGTAACAACTTTCAGAATCATTTATTATGTAATCATTGCTCTCAATACAATCAATAAAGATTTAAAATCAATCAATAATGTTTGGATGGCTACCCAAAGGAAAATATTCCATATATCTAGCAAATATATCTAATTTACAAACAGAAATTCACAAATTATTTCTGTCTCATCAAATTCAGTATGTAAAAGACTTCTTCCTATCTATCATACCTAAGAACATGTCTTGTTTTCCTAATTATAAAAGTATATACTGCATGCTCAATATTTTAAAAAGCCAAATTATAAAGAGATATAAGTAGAAAGTGAAAAATTACCGATAATCCTTCTTTTCCTCAGAGAGACATACTATTTTTAAAACACGGCTGCATCCTTGTGCAGCATACCAGCCACTCCCCACCAGAGCACGCTGACTTCACTAACATCTTCCTCGCTACAAAGTACTTCAAGATGCAAATACATCAAATTTTATTTAGCCCAAATATCACACTAAAAGATACATGTATTACTTCCAGTTTGTTTATCATTATAAAAGATCTGTGTCTGGGTTTTTGTTTTTAAGGAAACATAGGATAGAAGGGTCTCTCATCAGTGGGTGCACCCAGCAATGATAAGGAAATGACCATGGCTTACCTCAGTGTTTAGGACTATTCCACATGCCAGGAGAACCGTCTTTTCCTCTTACAAATACCCAAACTGAAATGAATTCTTAAAGAGTCTCTCATTTTGGAGGTTCAGAAATAGTTCTGGCCACTCTGGTTCTGGTTAAGTGAAAAACAACTGATTCCATTCAAAATAGTACTCTGTTCTGGCGCTTTCTTGAATGCCTGCATAAATTTTTCACATAAGGAAACAAGGTACTTTCTTAAAAACAGGAAGAGAGCAGAAAGACTTATCTTCATAATTTTTGAAGTTCTAATTTAGAAATTAATTAAAAATTACATATAGTTTATTAATGCTAAAAAGTCCTACTAGCTATGTTTCCACTCAGCACACTTCCCCAAGCCTATTCAGTTCAGAACCGCCTGTGTCTTATAAAACCTGAATTAAAGAGATTTCATTAACAAGTAGAATTTTTCTGCTTTTTGTGTCAAACACTTAATATTTTAAAATAATAATAGGGTAGAAATAATTCTCTATTAGGTAATCATCCAAGTTAAATATATATTACCATCTTTTATAAAAGGCCCTAATTTTCTACTTAATTCAAGCTTCAAAAAATAAAAATCAATTAAGGTTCAATTTTAAAAGAAATGTACTATCCAGGGGCTAATTTTAAAGGTTGCATCCATCTGAAATAGTCAGTAATTCAGGCCCCCTGAACACTGGCAACTGCAGTTACCACTGTCACAATAAAACACATTCTCATTCAGTGGAAATAACCACTTATCTGGGCGTTGGTTTATAAGCATGACCTTTCCTTTCTTTCTAGGAGAGCCCTGCCTTTGTTCTTCCAAGTTTCTTCAATGTTCCCAGGAGTTAAATATTAAAATAGGGGATTTTATATTATGAAAATACATAATATACTCATTCACTTCTGCTGAAAGTAAAAATTACATTGCTTTCTCCTTTCTGAATACCACTTGTCTAAATAGAAAGGAGCCAGGCATCCACAGTTACCTGGTGAAATTTCAACCTCTTTCCTTACCTGGCTACAACCTCCTCTACCTGGCCCTGCCAGGCTGCAGGATGTTGGTAAAGTCAGCACAGGTGACTGACTTGTTTATATCAGATAACGCAGGGCGGGGTGGAGGGCTGGCAGAATCCAGCTCCAAGCCAACAACGGAACTAGAACTACAAAGGGGTGACAATACTCAATCTTTAAAAAGCAAACACACGCTCTTAACTTCGGACTCCGGTGGATGTCACATTACATTTCCTGAACAGTTTCATCTGAATCATCCATACGTCAAGTCTAATGAGAAGTGGTAACTGGATATCCAAATGTTCATTCCTGATTAGGAACCAGCGGGGCAACACATACCAAGAGCCTTAATATATTTGTACCCTTGGATCAAGTAATTCCCCAAAAGGGGAATCTGTTCTAAGGAAATCACCCAAAATAAGTTTTCTATAGGGAGATTTTGCTAGAAGCATTATTTACGGTAGCAAAAACCTAGAACCAATAGAGAAATTATTAAAACTTCATTAGACTATTGGGCAGTCATTAAAAATTATCATTATGAAGACTACATAATGATATGAGGAAATATACACATAGTATAATCTCAAAGAGACTTTTAAAAAGATATTGGGAAGATACATCCCAAAACATTAATACTGATTGCTCCTGGAATGATTATGGCAACTCTTCACTATATTTGTCACTATTTTTCAGGTTTTTCATACAGGAAATTTACTATACACCCATACATAATATATATACATATACATGTCTCTTCTCTATACGTATTAGAACTTAAATTCCACTGAAACCATGAATGTTTCCAGTTGATCTAAATAAACATAAGAAAGAGAAGTTCCATATAATAAAGAGTGAAAGTATTCACAATGAGCTTTTTACTGGGTGAAATCTTCATTGGCATGTTTTAAATTTATGAATATCTAACCCTGGCTGGTGTGGCTCAGTGGACTGAGCACAGGCCGTGAACCAAAGGGTCACTGGTTCAATTCCCATTCAGGCACATGCCTGGGTTGTGGGCCAGGTCCCCAGTGGAGGACATGTGAGGAGCAACCACACATTGATGTTTCTCTCCCTCTCTTTCTCCCTCCCTTCCCCTCTCTCTAAAAATAAATAAAATCTCCTGGCTGGTGTAGCTCAGTGGATTGAGCGCGGGCTGGGAACCAAGTGGTCCCAGTTCAATTCCCAGTCAGGGCACATGCCTGGGTCGCGGGCCAGGTCCCCAATGAGGGCCATGTGAGAGGCAACCATACATTGCTGTTTCTCCCTCTCTTTCTCCCTCCCTTCTCCTCTCTCTGAAAATAAATAAATAAAATCTTTAAAAATAAATAAAATCTCAAAAAAATAAAATATTTTTTAAAAATTCCTCACCTGAGGATATGTTAAATTTATGAATATCTAATATCAAAACTGCAAAAGAAAAGACAAAGGGATACACTAGCTTCTCCTAACCTTTTTTTTTCCCATTAAAACATCTCTTCTCTTTGCTCCTGCCCTCCTACTTTGGCTCAATCTGCAGCAACAACAAAAAAAAGTGCCTTATGGGGTTATCATAATGGTTTCTGAACAACTCTTTCTATGCCAACGCATTTGAAGTTTTCATCTATGTGCAAGCAGAATCTAACTTATGGATCGGTTGTGTTCCAAACATGCGTTTGTAAGCTGGCTGTTTGTTTCCATGGTAAACATATTCTAAGGTGGGTTCTATAAGGAAGAAGTCAGTTGAAAAAACAGTTTTTTCCTCAGGCTTCTGGGCACAGAAGAAAGCCCACAAAGCAAATTTTCAAAAAGGTAAAGCTGATTAGAAGCACGTTGAGGCAGGTAATTTGGGAGCATGGAAACCTAAGAAGTCCGAGCTGACTTGTGAAAGATACATGAACACACTGGACACCTAGAAGTGGCAGAGAGTGGAGAGCGACGTGGTCAGGTAGGAGGAGGGTTACAAAGGAAAGTCAAGAGGACCCATGAGGAAATTAAGTTTCTGCTTGTTTAGATCAGTGTGTTCAAATTTTTTTAAGACGATAGATGACCCAGTCAGCAAGGCTTCTATCACATTTATACCTGGTTACCCCTGGGAACAAAACAATGACAGTGATTGCGTGTTTGGGGGGAGTGGGGGGATTCCATATAGTTATGCAAAAGAAATTGTAAATACAAATGTTTCTATTTATAATATTACATATGAACAAAGTTCTGAACACACACTAAAAACAGATTTTAAGCAGACCACTCAAAACCTATGGAACACTTAAAAAGAAAATGCTAAAAATACATATTTCAGTCTTCAAAATTATTGAGGTCCTAATAAATACAGAATGGCCTTTATCTTTAAAAATACAGTTGTGGGCCCGGCTGTAGCTCAGTAGATTGAGCGCAGGCTGGGAACCAAAAGGTCCCAGTTCGATTCACAGTCAGGGCACATGCCTGGGTTGCGGGCCAGGTCCCCAGTGAGAGCCATGTGAGAGGCAACCATACATTGCTGTTTCTCCCTTTCTTTCTCCCTTCCTTCTCTTCTCTCTAAAAATAAATAAGTAAAATCTTAAAAAAAAATACAGTTGTGCCCTGGCTGGTGTAGCTCAGTGGATTGAGCGCGGGCTGGGAACCGGGCGGTCCCGGTTCGGTTCTCAGTCGGGGCACATGCCTGGGTTGCGGGCCGGGTCCCTGGTGGGGGCCGTGTGGGAGGCAACCACACATTGCTGTTTCTGTCCCCCTCTGTCTCCCTCCCTTCCCCTCTCTCTAAAAATAAAAATAAAATTTAAAAAAAAATACAGTTGTGAAGATCACTCAATGGAAAGGAATGATTGAGGAATGACTGTTAAGAAATAACTGAGCTCCCAGGTTATACAGATTAGGACAAAATACACAAAGACTAGAGAAACCACGAAATTAGTACTTCCGAGATCAAGCCCCTGGCCACATGAATCAAGAGGAAGAACAAGGATGGTGAACATGGTGCTCAGTCCTGTGGTCCTACCTGCTCCGCTGCCTTTGGCAACATTGTGTACTTTATATCCAGCTGCTGTTACCTGGATGCACGAAGCAGTGACGTGTTCAAGGAAAATTGTGTCTGGACCAATTTCCATATCACATGCCATCATTCCCTATTTACCAATCTGTGTAAACTAATCTGCATGATACAAACATGCATGTAGCAGAAAAACAATACAAATTATGCATTTTCTACAGTAGACTCTAATTTTTAAGAAACTTTACAAACCCTGCTTTTTTTTTCTTTTGCAGAGCCTAAACACTACCTGAAAGCTTCCTCAAGGATACCAATGCTTAGGAATCTAACAGGAGAAATTTTGTATGCATGAGCCAAGAAAAGCAGGGCAGCTGCTGGTACACAAGGCACCTCTGTGTACATCCTAAAATGAGCTTCCTCTGTGCGGGCGAATGACAAAAAGGGATCCTGTCTCTGGCTCATGCAGCCCTTGCCATTGTGTGCAGGTGGCAATACTGATTCCAGCCCACACCCACCCTCCCACCCAGCACCTCTGTACGGGTCATGTGGTATGGCATGCCACAGAGGTCATTTTTTGCTCATTAATATGGAATACCTTTCTCAAAGTCCAGGGTGAGAGAACAAAAGCAAAGCACGTTTATTACAATTACAAATAACAGTAAGCTTTAAATGTTTGGGTGTCACAACTTAAAGATATGATTCGAATCCTAAATAACCAAGCCTAAAGTAAATAATGCAAACAGAAGTGATTTCAATAGTAATACATGCAAAATAAAGGAAACAAATACAGCTGTTAAAATAGAAGGTGGAAAGCATAGAATGGTACCTGAAGAAAGCTCAGCATTTCCCTGAAAATGACACAGGCCCTTTAACAAGAAACCCTTTCCCCTTAAGGGTAGGATCCACAAGGGTCACACCTTGAGGGTAAGTAAGGGCAAAACAAAAATTAACCATTCTACCCACAGGCAACTGCTGCTCAAATTTGTATCACCAGGAAGCGGTGAGTTTAGTTTAAAATGGCCTTGGTCAGTAAGAGTTCTAGCCACCTGGCGACAACAAACTATTCTCTCTAGAGGGATACAGTTTCACCCTAAAATGCAAAGAATCCTCCCCAAATAATTGTGCAAGGGAAATGAGCAGCTCTCAGCCAAAAATAACCAAGTAAGTATGGAAACAAGGTCCCATGAATGCGAACCAGCAAAAACATAACACAGTAGAAAAAGACCCACAAAGACCTGGGGCACCGGGGTCACCCTCATTCTCACAACGTGCTGGGCGAAAAGGAAAAAGGACCCATGGACGTGGACAACAGTGTGGTGATTACAGGGGCGGGGGGTGGTGTGTAAGGGGACTAAATGGTAATGAAAAGATATAATAAAATAATTCATGGCTCAAAACACATCTGAAATTTAACTTCTGAATACTAGATTTTGTAGAAGCATAACCGAAGCCATTAAAAGATCCAAACTATGTGGAATAAATCAGCAATAACGCTGCGGGCACTCTTCTATATGTCTCCGACTCTTCAGAAGTTCATTCAGTCTTCACAAGATTCCCTTTGTGACTTTCTATGACAAGTTGTTTCCTCTCTGACCCTTCTCTGCTGTGTTCACAAGGCAAAGGTCTTGCATACTGCTGTAAGCATAGCTCTTTCTGACGTCAGCTCATGGTTACCCCACACCTCTTATCACCAGCTTGCAGCAAGGTTTCCCCCACTCGAATGTATTGCATAACTTACTCAGCAAAATGCTCTTAAGTACTCTGCTCAATCTTAGCAAAAATAAATTTCTCAGTGATTGTGGAAGGGCTCATAGTCCCCCAGGTGAGCACTAACGGCCTATAGGTCACAGAATCCCAGCTCCACTGATTCATTCAACAATATTTATGGGCACCTACTACATATAAGCTCTGTTCTAGGTACAAGGATTAGGCAGTAAATAAGACAGTCTTGCCTGCTACGGAACTCAACATCCTAGCTGGGGAGATAATATTAGGAAACTGAATTGCTTATTACTTAAGTGTCACAGAGAAAATAAAAGAGTAATATGAGAATGAAGGGGCTAACTTAGATGAGGGGATCAGAAAGGCCATAAAAGCCAACTCTTTTAGCTGAGAGACTAAAATGACAAGCAGGGGCCACCACTCAAAGATCTGAGGGAAGAACATTCCAGACAGAGAAGAAAGCGAAAGCAGAAGTTCTGTGGCTGTGCCGGGCGTGGCTTGTTTCAGGAACAGAGAAGGAGCAGTGCAGCGAGAAGGAAGAAGTCGTGAAGAGAGTGGTAAGGGCTAAGGGCGAAGAGGGAAAAGGGCCAGGCCAGTGAGGCCTTGCAAGCCACAGACGAGAGTCTGGGTTTTATTGGCAACAGAATGGGGAAGCCTCTGAAGTTTTCACTGAAGTGTCATGCTATTTACGCTTCAGAAAGATCATTCTGCCACCGCTGCAGAGGACTGGATTGAAACAGGGCACGGATGAACACAGGGAGATCTGCAACTACTGCAGTGTTCTACAAGAAGAGAATCTAAATGGGAGGGTGAAAGTATGAAGATTTGGGGCTCAAAAATGAAAGTGCTGATGCAAAGGAGGAATCAAGGTTGGTTCCTAGGTTTCTGGCTTGAGCACTTGAGTAGATGGTAGTCTCTTCCTGAGATGGGGGAAAAAATGGTTTCAGATAGGACAAGGGGTGGGGTAGAGAAGGAAAAGGAAATCAAGAGTCCTGTTTGGGACACACAGCTGAGATGCCTATTTAGGTGAATATATGTGGTAAGAAATTGAATATGAAGCCCAGCAGGGCAGAATTGAAGAAGACAAAAATGCCTCAATCATCAGCATAAAGCCATGAGGCTAAGTAAGATCGGGCAGATAAAATACATGCATTATAGAAAAAGACCCTGGACAGAATCCTGGGGCATTCAAACATTCTGAAATTGGATAAAAAGGAGAAACCTGATAAGGTACCTAAGACAGAGTGGCTGGGGAGGCAGAAGGAAAACAAGAAAAGACAATACAGGGAGACCCCCCAGGATTTAAAAGCATGAACGTGAACGTTGCTGGCGATGCAGACAAGAGCAGTGTCCTCTCGGTGGTGGTGGGGGCGGGGGAGGGTCAGGGACAAAAGCTGGATTGGAGTACCATACAGAGAAGAGTGTCAGGTGGAGGGGGGACAGCAATGGCACACAACAGGAGGCGACAGCTTTAGACAAAATTTCTCAATGTTTGCTACAAAAAGGAACACAGAAAACAGAGTGGACAATGATAGAGTGAGAGATGTGATGTCAAAGGGAACTTTTTGTTGTTATGGCTGTTTATTCTGTTTCTAAGATGGGAGATCCCAGATCAGCGAGCGCTGTCCAACACGAAGCGCTACAAAGATGGAAGCATCCCTTTGTCCAATACAACAGCCATTACCCACGTGTGGCTCCTAAGCAATTGACATGAGACTGAATCTTTTATTGTTATTATTGTTGTTGTTGTTATTCAACATATTCATTGATCCCAGAGAGAAAGAAAGGGGGAGAGAGAGAAAATCAATGTGAGAGAAACACCACTGTTTGCCTCCCGCACCCGCCCGGACCGGGCTGACACTATAACCGAGGCCCGTGCCCTGACTCAGAATCAAGCCCGTGACCCTTCAGTCTGAGGGATGATGCTCCAACCAACTGAGCCACACCGGCCAGGGCTGAGACTGGATCTTAAGATTTAATTTTAATTAAATGAAATTGAAATGGCCTTGTGTGACTAGAAGCCCCAAACCACAGGGCAGTCCTCCAACCTGTTTGTAAGCTGATGGATTCAACTGTCCAAAAGGCAGCAGAGGAGGTGCTGAGAAGGCTGTACGTGTGTGGCTTCTATGGTCGGCGCCTTTAAAGCTCTAAAGATTAGCAGCTGTGAGGATGGTAGAGCAACAAAATGCTAGAGGGAAAGGTAAGAAATAGGTTCAAAGAGCAGAGAACATGCTAAGTGGGAACAGTAAAAAATTGGGTTGAGTACCACTTGAGAGGGAGAGTAAATTTTAAAGTGGGCCTTGTCAAAACTATTGCTAAGTTTTCTCTGGCAATATCAGCTACTGGGCCCTTTCAAATCTGGCCTCAAACTACATTTTCAACCATCTCCTAACATTCCTAAAAATTTACCTCTGTGGTTTTCAATCTTCTTGGTTGCACAACCTTTTTGCCCTCGTATACATAACAGTCTGTATTCAGTGAAAAGAAGAGGAAGAGGCAAGAGAGAGTAGGAGCAGAGGAAGAAGAGGAGGAGGAGGGAATACAGAAGGAGAAGGGGAAGGGGAAAAGGAGGAGGAGGAGGTGGAGGGAGGAGAACAACAGCTGCTGCTCTGCATGAAGCTGAGATAGGGGCTCCACGCTTCCACCAGTTCAGCCCCTTTCCCCGCCGCCTCTGAGGCAGCTCCAAGGAACCTCAGGGTTTGGAACCAAAGATTTTCCCTAGCCAGTGCTTCTCCAACTGGAATGTGTTTACAAATCACCTGTCTTGTTAAAATGAACATTCTGCTCCAGAAGGTGCACAGAGAGCCCCAAATTCTGCATTTCTAACAGGCTCCTGATGATGGCTGATGCCACCATTGTGTGGATTATACTATAAGTGAATGGCCACACCAGACCACTTAACCAATTTCCACTCCGTCTGCTTACTTTTGCCAGGGTGGACCCCTTGGCCATATAGGCCTTCCTTGCCTTCTCCAACTGGAAGATTCTACTCCGATTTCAAGGCTCCTTCTGAACCCTCCTCCAAGAGTCCTGGGAGAAGTCATCACAATCCAGTCCCCGCTGCCATCGCCTTCCACTCCCCCATTTCTCACTCTGCTCCAGCCACACAGACTTCCTTCAGTTTCCTAAACATACCAAGCCAGCACCAGCCTCAAGATTCTTGCACCAGCTGTTCGTTTTGCCTAAAATGCACTTCCCCCAGATAGCCTCATGTCCAACCCCTTCATATCCATCATCCGCCTACTCAAGTGTCTTCTCTGTGAGGTTTATATTCTGACCACCCTATTTAATAATAACCCAACCATTCCTGGTACTCTACTTATTTATACAGGGTGGGGGAAAAGTAGGTTTACAGTTCTAAATATACAAAAGTTTATTCCTGTATTATTACTTATTAATTACTGTACTATTCTTCACACAAACTGTAAACTTACTTTTTTTGTAAAACTTTTATTTATTTATTTTTAGAGAGAGGGGAAGGGAGGGAGAGAGGGAAAGAAACATAGATGTGATAGTTGGGAATCGGGCCAGTGACCTTTCACTTTGCTGAACGACACCTTAACCAACTGAGCCACACCAGTCAGGGCTGGAAAGCCACTTTTGCACCGCCCTGTACAGGTATGTCTCCCCTGCACTTATAAGCAACTTGAGGGCAGTGTCCATAATATATTCATTTTGCATCCCAAGCATCTTGCACAATATCTTTTACATTGAAAAAAATAGTAAAATATCAAAGCAGGCATAATTTGTAACTAAAGAATCTGAGTTTAAATTAACTGAGCCTAAACACTTCAAACAACCTGATCACTAGCAGAAGCATTAAAAATACAAGAAAGAACATTTTAACAAAACAGATGTAGAAAGTAAAGCAAGGGTATGAAGATAATTATAAAATAATTAATATATAAGCCAAAGATGCACAAGGATGCCAAGTGCAATGGTGACTTTATAGCTATGAACAAGAATAATATAACAATTAATTTAACATGTTTTATCACTTAAAATATTTTTTAAAAAATGACAGCTAATATTTACTAAGAACTTAGCATATGCTAACAACTCTTTAGATATTTCACAAGTATCAACTTATTTAATCCACATAACAGACTTCCATAATAGGTACTATTATTATATCTTTTCATTAAAAAAAGGATCTGAGAAAGAGAAGCCAAATGCCCTGCCCAAGGTCACAGAGCCAGTCGACCAGGGTGGCACTGAGCCCTTAACCACTGCAGGGAAGTAAAAAACTTACTTAAAATGTAAAGCCTTATCTTTAGGTAGGTTACTGTTTTAAAACTCCCTACAACACTTTTCATTTTATATATCTGTGTGTGTGTGTGATTGTGTGTGTGTGATTGTGCGTGTGTGTGTGTGTGTACTCTTCTCCCTACATACTTTGAACATAAGCAATGATTTTCTTTCTATACAGGAAAAACAGTGCTTTCAAACAGTTTTCTTAATAGCTAATTCAGTAGTCACTCCTTACCCATGATTTCACTTTCCAGTTTCTGTACCTGTGGTCAACAGTGGTCCAAAGGTATTAAATGGGAAAATTCCAGAAATAAAGAATTCGTAAGTTCTAAATTGCATGCTCTTCTTAGTAATGTGATAAGGTCCCTCGCCTTCCTGCTCCATCCCCCTCAGGATGTGAACCATCCCTTCGACTAGCATATCCTCTTACCCAGGCAGTCACTTAGCAGCCATCTGCTCAGTTGAGGGGGGTTGGGAGGGACAGAGAAAGAGAGAGACCACATTCACATAACTTTTATTAGTGTGTTTTTATAACTGTTCTATTTTATTATTAGTTACTGTTGTTACTCTCTTACTGTGACTAATTTATAAATTAAACAGGACCTATCGGACTTAGTACTATCCATGGCTTCCAGTATCTACTACGGGTATTGGAATGTATCCCCTATGGAGAAAGGGGGACTACTATACCCTGTCTGTCAAAGCTTTTAAGACTAAGGAAAGATGTCAAAAAAAGAGAGAGAGAGAGAAAAGAATAATTCACAGGCATGTCCTGTGACAATGGTTAAGGGTTCAGGTTTGAATCACACCACCTACTAGCACTATGATCCCCGCAGGTAACAAATTCAACCTATGCTACTTCCTACTATGTAGTATCCTTCCTCACTACTGTGTGTTCTCCCCCATTTCCCACCCCATAGCGCTCCTCCTTATTCTTGCAATCGTTCTTAACTGGGTTCCCCAAACCTCTTAAGTGGTCCATGGATAGAGCACAAGAGATCCATGAACTTAGTAGTATATATCCTATATACTATTTTTATTTATTCATTCAAAAGCATTATTAAAAAGGGGTCCATGGTCTTCACCATACTGTCATAGGGGTCCCAGGCAAAAAAGGAAATGTATATAAAAGACAGAGAAATGAGGTATTCTTAACAAAAAGGGAAATAAATCTGGTTGGGACTGGCAGAGTGACAATGGAAAGGAAGAAATAGAGTCAAGGAAAATACCTAGGTATTCCTGAATAAAATATCATCTTTCACCTTCCTTCTACTTTTAACCTTCTAACAAGAGAAGCTACCTCTGCTTGCACTCATTCACTCGTTACATCTTTAAGCTTACACACACACACAGAAAATAAACCCCTATGTCCAAAAGTATATCCATGAACGTTGTGATCTCTGCAGCATCCAATTCTGCAGGCCTCCTTGCTGAGTTTTCTCTTGCTTTTTGTTCCTCCTTCCTCATTCCTTCCCTCAAAGCAAGTGTCCCAGTTTTCCAACTTGTCCCTCAGAGATCCGTTGACCCCTGTGGCTCACCAACCCTGCATGGGTAACTCTCCATTCTCCATCCCTACCCTAACGTTGCTCCTGAATTCTAATCCCACCTTCCAACACCCCACAGGTGGCTACTGTCACTACAATACCCACTCACCATCATCTGCAATTCAACTTCTCTTAAATTAAAAAAAAATTATTCTTTTTCAACATACAACTCTTTCTCCTAACTATCGTTAGCTCTATTACGAGGTCACCTTTCTTCCAAGGAGTCATCACATGAAGTCAGGGGACAAGGCCTGAACATTTCTCCTTATTTTAAACATTATTCCTTCTGTCTTGCTACTTAAAATATAGCCCATGGACCAGCAGCACCAATATCACCTAAAAACATGATAAACATCTATATTTATCTCAGGCCTTACCCCAGACCTGAGTCAGAATCTACATTTATAAGATGTCCCCAAGTGATAAATACACACATTAAATTTTGAGAAACACTTGTCTAGTGCTTATCAACATGCTGCCAGTTGAACTACACCTGAGGTTGACCATTTCTAAGTATTAATTACAGAATCCTTTTTGTGTGCTAATTACAATGCTAGGCTTTAAATATATAATCTTACTTAACCCTCAAAATAATCCTGTGAGGCAATCATCAGCATCATCTCCATTTTAAGGATGACTACACTGGGGCTCAAGTGGATAAATCATCTATCTGCTCAAAGAGACCATAAATTATGAAGGCAGGATTTGAACCTAATCTGCCTGACCACAAACCAGTTTGCCATGATGCACCAATTCCTTTCAATTTCAAAACTTCTATTTCAAAAGGTATGTTGGTAGAATTAATTCCTCTGGTTCACTGCATTTTCTAATTAATTTAAAGTAGATTTTGTTTGTTTATTAAAATCCTTGCTGAAAACCTTTCGAAAGGCACAGCAGCAATCCTGAGGCAGAAAGAAAAATCACTGGCCTGCCGTGCGCATCATTCTCAATACTCAAGTTCACGCTGTGGTGTTTGAGAAAAAATGAAGAATGTATTGCTTTGAGGCTATAACCCCAAATTTTAGGGGTTATGTAACTATTTTCTTCATAATAAACTTTGTGTATGTATGCTTGGCAGTCTTCAGTCTTCTAAAAAGGGAAGAAAAAACTAATGTGAGACTGGGTTTCTTGAATGCATGATTAGTTGGGTTTCATTCAGTCAATGAGTTTCATCTAATGTCTAGCTGATTATTATTTTAATTGCTTTATTATATTCTATCCGGTTAATATTTCATAGTCATCTATATCATTTTTAAATCTGATTCTATCTTTTTTTTCCAGTGCTCAAACATAAATCCACAAACCTAAAAGACATCACTATTTCTCCAATATAGTATTTACCTATTTTGAGTTTCAGACCTCAGTGAGAATATAACAAAAGCTATGAATACTCTACCCAGAAAACTACATATTCATCAAAACACACAGAATCTGCCACACAACACCAAGATAAACTGCCCAGCCCCATTATGAGGAAGGCACCGGCCTGATACTGCCTGTAGAGGCCCTCTCCCTTCTGAGAGCTATTCTTCCCAACTCCCACAGGCAGGAGCCGCCACCTTTTCATAACTGCTGGATACTGCAAATGACCCCAGCCAACCCAGGCAGAATCCCTCCATGGATTTTTATAACTGAATCAGAGACAGAAAGTCCCTTTGGGGGGGCAGAAAGTACAGAATATGAAATTCAGGAACCATTAGTTCCCTGTGGAGGAAACCTGTCAACTGTGAGAAAGAATAAACCAAAAAGGGCAGAGAAGTGCCAACAGCACTCAAGCGCCTGGTTCCCATTGTCTCGGAAGCCCAGCTCCAACCCTGTTCTCCTGGTTTGGTTACCAACCCTAACCTTCTGGCGACAAACCTCCAAAACCCTCTGAATATTTTAAATTTTTGCCTAAACTCATCTGTGTTTCTATGGCTTACAACCAAAAGACTCTAATTAAATAATGGCTACTTCTAACTACTCTATTTGTTTTAAACAAGTTTTATGTCCTTTAAATTTTTCTGTACAGATACCTCCTCCACATATGTAAATAGGTTTTTAAATATAATTTCTAAAAGGCTCAAATTTTACTTTGTATAAAAATCTTTTAGAATATCTGTTTAAAACAAGTCTTGGCTCAAACCATTCCTCATGCTCCACACACTATTAAAATATAATTTTAAGAAGCTAACTGCCTGATCATTTTTAGTTTAATTCCAAATAGAACAAGAAGCAAGACAAAACTGCCTTCTTAAATCATCTTTTTCTTTATGTATTCAATTATATTCTCTGCTCAAAATACTTAAAAATTGGCAGTGATCCATTCACTGATGGCTATTTTAAGTTAGAAAGCAGTAACGCATCAAATTAACTCCACAAAGTCAGTATTATTCTGATTGAGAATTATAGCCACAATGGATTTGAAAATTCCTACCTTTGTTGGAAGGTTTATATTTCAATGAAGTAGATGCTGACTTAATAGACTGCAATGCAGTCCAACTACGATCAATCCAACAAACTTCTAGTTCACACATCTCTGTCACCACCAATTTCCTTCCCTCGAGTCATGGCCTTGAAAATTCTCTGAATGCTGCTGCACTGGCAAGGTAATAACAGTAATGACTCCTGTGTTATATACTATTGCAAATCCTAGTCTGTGCATCCCTGTATAATGCTATGAACCTAGTAGGCTCGAAAAATAGTTGAAGCTTGAAGTTAGAAAAAAACTTGGAAATGATCCAGTCCAATCATCTTACTTCATAGACGCAAACATTGGTGCAAAAATCAGTTAACATGCTCAAGGTCAACAGAGTTAGAAAAAGAATTAGTACACAGATCCAATGAGCATTTTACCATTACACGCAGAAGGTTCCCAATCCCTACAGAAGATGCCCAAATGATAAAATACATATATGGTTCCCCTTTAATGCTTCAAAAGTATAGTTATTTCTAAGTGCCCTTAACACAAATCCAAATGAATTTTAAAAACATAAAATTGCTATATTCCTGACAAATCATTTCCTATTAATTCTGATTGCACTGAAATGTAGGAAAAGATTCATTCATTTGAATGATCTGTTCCTTCTCTGCTATGCTTTCTCAAATGCCCCCATTCATATACAACACTATGCTTGCTCCTTCCTAATAATGCTGACCTATTTATTCTCATATTATAATATGGACTTCGGTGCACACAAGGTCATATAAAAACACTGATCTAATATTAGATTTTGTCACCTAAACTGAAATCAACCAGCAACACATGACATCTAAGTGCCTAGATTTCATCTTTATATACATTTTCTTTCTTTTGTTCAAAAATAATAAAGAAAACAGACATTTTGAAAAAGAAGGCTGTGAAACAGACTTTTCTTATGTCAACTCAGAGCCCACAAAAATATTTGGGCAAAAGTATGAGGGGCATTTTTAGCAATCTTTGCATAGTAGCTGGCACTTTTTTGTGCCTACTATGTGCTGAATGAATAACATGGTTACACTACATACTGTGGAAACTTGCCTCCTCTGGATGACTAAACTTAGAATTGCTAACTTTTCTTGAAAGCAAAAAATAAAATAACAAGAACATTACTTTTATAAACCACTTTTAAGTAGTTTCAAAGGATTTCCAATGAGCAAAAAAACCCCTAAAACAAATGTAGCAATTCATAAATATAAGGTAGCAACGTAAGTGGTTACAGTAAAATATATACAATTACAAGACTTTCTAAAGTCAACTGGAAATCAGACTAATTCCCAGAGGTCCCATTCTGTTTTAGCAGCATATGATTGCCACTACTTTACTAGATGAAACCCTCAGACACAGCACTCTCCCCAACAAAACGTCAGAACTCTGAATGAGATCAAAGCACCCTTAGATATGAAACTAACAACATTAACTTCAGAAAAGAAACTAACAACATAAGTAGTTTTTAAAAAGTTTAACAGAATTAGACAACTCAAAATTGCAGACAACACAGGAAAAATTCATTTTATTTACTGTAACGAAACTTAAGAGTTTTGGTGCAGTAATGTATGCTGTGGTAAATAAAAGCTTACATTCCTAATTGCTAAAAACAAAAAAAAAAAGTTGTCAGGAAGTTAAAATGAACTTCAATGGATCAGGCATTAGGCTGACAGAAATAATCATTTCTGTCTTATTAAAAACAATCAATTCTGAGATTCTTTCACCTTTTCTCCAGCTTTGGAAAGAAAAATCCAAATACGATGCTTTTGAGCAATTTTAAACAACTTCATTAAATTCAGACTGTTCTTTAAAAAAAAACCCAACGTGGTTTTCTGTAATTTCTATTGTGCTGAAAAGGGCACGCAGACATCCTTCGAAATCAAACGTAGGGAAAGCAAGCTTACATTTCCCCCAGATGCTAAACTGCAGTGGGTAAGGTCATGGTCAAAATTCACAGGCTCATTTAAACTTTCATGGCTCAGCCAACAGTTCCTATCATGTTTCCTGATCCTAAGGAGATTAAAACTGCAGGAGTTTCTCGCTGTTAAGATCAGCAAGCAGGAGGCTATTTCGAACCCTCAAACCGCAGTCCGCAGAGCCCGCAGCGGCGCATCTTCCATCACCTCCGGCTGCCCGTTAAGCCAACCTTTCCGAGCGTTCTCCTCTAGCCTCTTAAAGAAACCCCCAAACGCGTGCAGTCGACTCTAGACCGCCTTCCGCCGCACCCGCCGAGACCCCTCCTGCGGTCGTGCCCCGGCCGCCCCTCCGCAGTCGGTGACGGGGGCCTGGCTCCCAAGGAGGGGAGGAAGCCTCCCCGCAACGCAGCTCTTCAGCCCGCACAGCAGCAGGGCGACGCGGAGGATGGGCAGAGGAGATGCTAAACCCAGTGGCCGGGTTTTCACACTGGCGGGGGTTTGTTTTTTGTTTTAAGGGGTTTTTTTTGTTTTGTTTTGTTTTGTTTTTTTGGTGGGGGAGTCAAAAACGGTCCTAGTCTCCAATAACATCCGAGAGAGAGAGAGAACCTGAGCACTAAAGCTGCTGTCCCGATCTCCAGTATTCTCCCTCCCGTTACCCCGCGGGCAGGCGCCGGGCGCTCCTACCTCGGACAGGTACACCTGCCGGCCCCTCGGAGGACCAGACCGCCCCCGTCGCGCCCCGCGGAAGGGGAGATCGCCGGGACACTGACCCCGCAGCCCCCGGCGAGGCTGAGAGCCCCGGCGAGCCGTGCCCGCACAAACTTCCCAGTTCCTGGGCTGCGGGGACAGACCGTCCGGCAGACGGACTGGGGGCGACACTGGTACCGTCCCCAGAACTCAAACGCAGATGCATCCCTCGTGCTGCATCCGGACTCCGGTCCAAAAGGGGTCCAAGTGGCATCTGGGCGGCCGGATGGAGCAAGCGCGCGCCCGAGGATGGGGCAGACGCGCCGCGGCAGCAGGGCAGCCCCGGAGGGCGAGCAGCCGGAGGGCCAGGGCCCCGCTCGGGCTCCCCGCCCGGCAGCAGCTGCAGCAGGAGGAGGAGGGGAGAGAACGAGGAGGAAGAGGAGGAGGAGAGAGGCTGCAGCCGCAGCCCGAGCTCTTACCGAGTGGTTTACCCCCCACATCAGGACGCTGAGCAGCGGATCGCTGGCCCGAAAGAGCTTCACTTTCTGCGCTACGAAGTGCTTCTTCTTAGTCTTGGTCTTGCTCGCCAGCACGGAGGACCCCAGGTTGCCGGGGGTCGCCATGGCCGCCGCCTCGGTCCCCTCCACCGTCGCGCTCCCAGGCCGGGGACCCGCCCTCTCTACTCGCCGGCCCGGGGAGGCAGCCGCATCCCACCGGCAGCGGCCTCGGCGCGCCGCGCCCCGCTCCGTCCGCCGCCGCGCTCAGCCCCGCTCCGCACGCTCGGCCCGGCTTGGGAAGGAGGATGAGCCCTGCTCGCACCCCGGCCGGTATCCGGCGCCCGCCGCGGCTCGGCGCTCAGCCCGCGGCCGGACCCGGCGCGCGGAGAGCGGCTTCCGCGTTGGGCGCCGGCGTCATGACGCAGGGGGTGGGCGGGCCGCGGTTGCGGCGCCGCCGGGCGGGGCGCGGGCGCGGCCGCGGGACCGTTAAGCCGCCGAGCCCTGGCGCTCCGGCTCCGCTCCGCTCCGCTCGGGCCAGGCCGTCACCCGGCCCGCAGCCACGGTCGGGTGGCAGCTCCGGGCCTGTCGAGGAGGCCGCGGCGGGGTCGTGCAGCGCGGGGAGAGTGAAGACTCCCGCGAGGCATCCTCTTCCGAGCCCCCCGGAGGAAAGAGGGAAAGACGGGGAGAGTGCGGGCGTCGGAAGAGGGGAGCCCCCAGAGGCGGAGGTCGGGAGCCGGAAGGCGGCTCAGGGAAGCGCCGCTTGCTGCTGCCGAGCCGGGAGAGCTGGAGAGGCCCTACGTGCTGCTTGCAGACCAGGGCTTCCTTAGCCCCGAGGAAAGGACCTGGGCACATCGTTGGCCGCCTTCCCAGGTGCCCTGAAATGAATGTATTAATCCCTTTGTGTCTTTAACCTTTTGGACCCTGGACCTGGGCTTTTCCACACTCCCCAAGTCGTGCGGAAGGTAGACTTACACGTAACGGTCTGAGCTGTCATTCCTACCACCACCCCCTTCCCTAGACATCACCCTCTGGTCTTTGGTTTGCCCAAGAAAATCATGCCCTGACCTGCCCCTTCTGCTTCAAATCCCGCACCGTGTTTCTTACATCCTTCCTTTTTTCCATACCATGGACCTTCTTCTACAGATTTCTGTCCATTGTCTTCATCCGCGTACACCTTAATACTTAATACTTGGCCCATCTCAGGAAAGCTGCGGTTGAAAATCAGTCATCCTATTCGGTGTATCTACCCTGGCTCAGCCCACTGGGCAAATATTGCTCCACCCAAATACTATCGGGAAGACCTACTGTGTGCTTGGTAATCTGCTTAGTTGTGCCAGGGAGACAAGAGATGACAGACCCTGATCCCTTAAGGATCTCAGCCTCATGGGGGTGGGGAGCCCCAGGTCATGGGGTCACCTTCATTTGCTCCTCTTTGTCCTTCGTTCTTACAACATAAGGGTGGCCCCAAAGTCCTCTTGTTCTTCCCTCTTTATTCTATTGCTCAAAATGATATCTACTCCCCACCCCCGCTTCAATCATCACCACTTTTAGGTGGTAATAAATAAAGAAATAAGCAAACCTAAATTTGCAGTGAGAACATAAGGTTGCACAGTTCCCCCACATATTTGAGCAAATCAGTTAACCTCTCTGAGGCTCAGGCTTTTTCTGTTAACAGCCTGGCCCTGGTCGTTAAAATCCTGCCCTACCTACTTTATAGGGTGTTTGTTAGAATCAAAATCATCAGTAGGCAATGACTAGGGAAAGCCTTTTATGAGTCATACAGCACGATATAAATACAAGAAAGAACGCAGAGTACTTGCAGGTAACCCATACACTCTCCCCTGAGAAGTGCCTGGTTAAACATCTGTATATCAATTGTTCATAAGCACCTTTTAAAAGTGTCTAAAATCAAGTTCAAAATCCTCCTCCATCCCACATGTTGCTTTATTTTTCTATTATACTGGAAACGGCGTTCATATCACTCAGGTAACTCAGCCAGAAGTACATTTGTTTAACAAATTTTCATTGCCGAGGCTTGAAAGCTTCAAATCATCATTGGTTATTCCTTTCATCATCACTCCACATGAACCCCTTTACCAGGCCCTGCCCTTGAAAACAGTTGTGCACAGATATTACCCCTTCCCTGGCACTTTCACGGTCCTCCAATTTGAAATTAATCCATTCACTTCAGGGTTTTGATAGCATTTTATTTGTTCCATAATAGCTCTATTGCACTTAATTGTATATTAATAATGCAAGGCAATAGGCTTACTGTGAATGCTGAGAACCTGAATTTAGTGATGACAAAGCGTTGGATACCTGTGAGCGCAGTCAGATGAGGTCTTACTTAGGAGGGCAGCAAGCTATCGATGGGTGCACAAGGTAGCACCCTGTCAGGAGCAGGTAGTGGCATAGGCAGGAAGATGAAAATCCATGAGATATTTTCAGATGAGGATACTTGTAGGACAGAACTTTTTTCTGGCTGTATTGAGGCATAATTGACATACAACATTGGGTACGTTTAAGATGTACAACATGATATCTGATGCAGTCTCTATTGTGAAATGACTACCACAGTAAGGTTAGTAACTAGCTTCGTCATATAATTCCCGTTTGTGTGTGTGTTTGTGTGTGATGAGAACATTTGAGACTCACTCTCTTAGCAACTTTCAAGGATATAATATATTGGGTTGACCAAAAGGTCCATTACATTTTTTCCCATAAAATATAAGACACATTTTTCATTTTCACCATAACTTTATTGATTTGGACATTTTTAGTATGTTGGCTATCTCCTGCTGTTGACTTGTAGTGGGTAGAGGCCAGGGGTGCTGCTAAACATCTTCCAATGCATAAAGTAGCCCCACAGCAAAGAATTATTTGGCCAAAATGTCAATGGTACCAAGAAACTTCACAAACCACTTTTGACACATTTGATCAGTCACAGCACCTTCTCCATATACTGCACAAATCATTTTTTGTGTTTCAGTTATGTTTTTACTTATCTTGAAATAATAAAGCATAATATACTGCAAATGTTACATCTTTTATTCCATCTTCAGTATTAAAACTGGCTGCACAAAAATTATCACCAATTTTGATAAGTTTTTTAAGGGCACACTTACATGACAGTTGTCACAATACACTCTAACAAAATTATTTCAAATGAAGTTAAAGACAACTAAGTGCTACTAGAGCTATCATATGGAAAAAATGAACTTTTTGGCCAACCCAATAGTATTTTTAAGGGACAGAAATTTTGATGGTTTAACCTGCTTTGAATGGCATTTATTATAACACCATTCATGAATAAGTCATTAAATGATTTTGCCAATGACATTTCACATTAACTTTGTATTTTACAGAGGGTGTGTATGTGATGCAGGAGTTTTAGAGTCACAAAAATGACCTCAGAAAGTGCCAAATCCAGTTTTCAAATTATGTACATAAGACAACTGAGATCTAGAGAAATTTAAGTGATTTCCTGACTTCTTGGAGACGAACCCTTTGAAGGCAGATCCACTTTGTACTTTACTTACTCTCTGTCCTGCCAATGAACCTGTCATAACCCCTCCCATAGCACCTATAATAAAGTTTTGGTGAATAAAAGAATTTTCCTCTCTTATAGCAAAGTTACAAATAAAAATTACACACTCAGGAAATGTTTGTGGAGGATTCTGTTCAAAAATACTATATTCGGCCCTGGCTGGTTTGGCTCAGTGGCTTAAATGCCAGCCTGCGAACCTAAGGGTTGCTGGTTTGATTCCCACTCAGGGCACATGCCTGAGTTGTGGGCCAGTTCTCCAGTGGGGGGAGGGGGCGCGTGAGAGGCCACCACACACTGATGTTTCCCTCCCTTCCCCTCTAAAAATAAATAAAAAGTCTTAAAAATACTATATTGGGAAATTAGGTTGGGTTAGACTTAATATTTAAACTTGAGGGTTAAATATTACGCTAGATTTAGCAAACTAGCAGTTTGATCACTGATTTTTTTTTTTTTTAGTTTATTGATAATAACACAATGTATATGTCTTTAGTTCAGTGCATAATTCAGGCTGCTTATGTTGTCAAGGGTTGAAGGCCCCAAACCACCAGCATTCAACAAGGGTCTTGATGAGAGGCACGGCTAGGGGAAGAAAAGCAAGGAAGTTCCGTTTCAGGATTGGCAAGGGGAAGAAAAGCAAGGAAGTTCCGTTTCAGGATGGGCAAGCAGTCATGCCAGTCAATGAGAATGCTGCTCCCGCTCCTTTGCATCTGGCCTGTTGGGCTGTTTATCCAGGTGCCCAGAGCTGCAAGAATTGCTCCAGCAGCCAAGTTCACTAGGAAGAAGGAAGGAAATGTTGGCAAGATGGAAAGGCTCCCAATACTGATTTGTTTCTGTCTGTGGTCACTTTTTTTAAACTTTCTTTTACTTCAACCAACTTTATTTACTACCCTAGAAGAGTATGGTGCAAGTGTTATATTGACTAATGTATGCAGTACTAGAAATGGAGGTTAAAATGGGGTGGATGCTCTGCTTTTTCTTATTACTGTTTTTATTTTTAAAAAATACTTCTTCAATTGAATAATTCCTATTAGAATTCTTCCTTGAGAAGAGGAATTCAGTAATTTCCGTAGTGCTCTTTGGAAGCTTTTATGCTTTTCATTGCTCTGTGAGGAGATCAGAGCAAGATGTGAGACATTCAATCTTCTGTAGTGTTTCCAGAGCCTTGCCTCGAAATGCAATTATTTTAGAAGACCATTATTAAAGTGCATATACAGTCAAACCCAGCCAAAATGCAGTAAATGGGATCCAAGAATTTAACTGTGACATGTGAGTTAGTTTTGGGGGGAGGGGGAGTTTGTAGATATGATGGAGCACAGTTTGTCATCTGAGTTCTGAGGGTCTGTGCTGTCCAAACCCCTTCTAGACTGGCTGTGGTTTGGCACCAACTGGTAGGGGTTGTCCACTCAACTGAAATATTGATGATTGTTCTGGCTTCTGCACATGGCTGGGACCTCCAGGACAGTGGCCACAATTCCAGGAATCTACAACTTAGTTGGCAGCTATTTTGTTGGCCTGACTTGGGGAGATGGGACTAGGAGAAGACTGGGTGTAAAGAAGCTCACACGCAGGGTGACCATGTCCTAGCCTGCCTCACTTTCGCCCCCTCCCCAGACAGAGAGTGAGGACTTTAGCAGCCCCCCTGGAAGACAGGAAGCTGCGTGGGGGACAGAAATCAATCTCCAATGTCATTATATCTTTATTATATATACCTTATAATAGAAATGGAAATTTCCAACATTGGGAGAGCAATGAAATGAATGATAGTAGGTTCATATGGCAGACTATACTGTGATCAATGAAAATGGTATTTTCACAAAACCATACTAGTAAAATAATCATGATGTTAATATAAATGAAAAGGTAGGATACAAAATTATATACAGGTATAGTTTTATATAAAGTACATATGTATATAAACATGTAAAAGACTAAAGGAAATTACATCATACTGTTCATAGTGGTATATCAGGGATGTAGTTTAGATTATGGATGATTTTTAAAATATATTTCTATATTGTTATTATTTTTATAATAATGTTTAAATGCCACCATTTTCCCTGATTAAATGACACAGTAATTGCTCTTAACACACTAACATGGTTCCTATAAAAGAACAGCCTTTTCAGTTGCTATTCATTAGAGTTACTGTTGAACTAAGTTGGCAGCTCCTCGAGTTCACAGAGTTCTTAAGTAAAAGAAAGAAAATAGAGGTAACCCTGGCCAGGTGGCTCAGTTGGTTGGAGCATCATCACATAGATCAAAAGGTTGTGGGTTCGATCCCCAGTTTGGGTGCGTACGGGAGGCAACTGATCTGTGTTTCTCTCTCCCATCAATGTTGCTCTCTTCTCTCTCCTCCTTCCTCCTTAAAATCAGTAAACATATTTTCAAGTAAAGATTAAAAAAAAAGAAAATAGGAGTAATCTTATTTTATCAAGTAGACATATTACCGATGCTTAGAGCCTATGACTTTTCCAGTTTTTTTTAAGAAAAAATTTGAGATTAGACAAAAACTTACTGCAAAAGAAAACTGCAAAATTAATATCAGTAAACATTTTATTAAGTGTCCATAAAGGATAACATAATACTGTCAGGTTTACTTCATTTAAATTTAATATAAAAAATGCCATTACATTTACAAGCAATTTGTGAGTTAGCTTTTCTTATTTTGCAAGTATACATAATGATTAATAAAAAGATAATAGCCAATGAAAAATTTGATGTTAGTAGTAGCCAAAAATTCAAAAAGCAAAATCATAAAAATCTTTTCTAATTTACAGTAGGAGTATTGTATTAAACATAGGCTATTAATTCCTTTCAATATGTTTGAAAGGATGAGGAAGTGGAGCCTCCAAAACTCAGAATGCCCCGCACTGAAGGGAGTCTTTCAAATGCTCTGGGAAGTTTTATTCTTTGCTGATCAACAGTGTTCATACAAATCACTGTGACCTTCAGAAGCCAAAGCTGAGTGAGAAGACCAGATAAACCAGAAGATTTTAGCCTGAGCCTTTTGTCCTGGCTAAAGAAAAATTCCAAGTTGTCCTGAGCAGGAAGCATGGACCTCAGCTCTGTGGAGGTTGGGGAGGACCCTACTGGGAAAAGAGGAGACCCAGCGAGGTGCCTGTGAATTCGCCCCCACCCTTTATTGCTGCTGCACAAGTTAAGTCTGACTATTGTTAAGGGGGTTGGTATTTTCCTCAGATTTTTGTGTTTTTCACTGACAGTTAGAAAAATGCATTTATGCCACTCTTTATTGATTGTACCCACTATGTCCCAAATAACATGCCAGATACTGGATTTCTGGGAAGAATCTCTCCCCTCAGATAGCTTACAGTCTGAGGAGATACAGAGTAGAAGCAAGTAAACAGATGTTTCTATAATTACACATTGTGATGTAGGATCTGAAGGTAATAAACCTGGTGCAGAAATAGAAAATAGGCAATGTGTCAGGGAAAACCTCTCCAAGGAAGCAACACATAAGCCCACAAGGCAAGAAGCAGTGAGTCATGAAAAGAATGGGGAGAACAGTGGCCTGGAGTGAGGGGACATCCAGCCTGAGAATTTCTGTTCCAGGACCCGGAGGAAGCCAGCATTGGCAGGACAGTCAGGGTCAGGTCCTTGAGCCCCTGAAAGGATTTGAATTTTATTCTAAGTGCAATGGGAGACTTGGGAGCTGAGGATTTGATTATAAAAAGATCTCAGTGGCTCCTATGTGGAGAATAAACCAAAGGAACAGCACAAAGAATGGAGACAGGGCAACGTTTACAGGAATTCAAGTAAGAGATTATGGTGGCTTAAACTACAGTCTTAACAACAAAGTTTGTTTTGAAGGAATAATTCATCTGTAAGGAGCAGTAATGTTATAATGTGGATAAGGGGTGGAGAAAGAACAAACTTGGCTTCATCGCATAAAGAGGTACATTGTGGATGATCTCAGTCAGTTTCATTTGTCCTTTTTAACATTCCTGTAATCAAGGGGCACCCTGATTTAAGCACCTGTTGCTCTTGATAAAAAGACACCTAAAGAGAAATGTCCCCCAAAGTCTGTTTTAATGGAGGTGTTTTAATTCTAAAATATAGTGTATGTTATATTGATGCTACACTAATGAAAACCTAGAGAAATAATTGATGTGTATATTTGAAACACAGCCAAAGAAATATGACTTGAGTTACAGAATGATCACAGCAGTCTTCCTGCCGCTGTGTCCAAGAGTCAGAGATGGGATGGTTCCAATGGTCTCCGCTGCTCTTCAGAAGAACCAAATGGAAGATACAAAACAATAACCCGGAGAGTTAACAAAAGATGAAGGCTTCGTATCCTGGTAATAACCAGCGCCTGAGTTGGTTAACCCCATACAGGTCCAGTCCATCAGCCCAGGGGGAAGAATTGGAATGGAAGAGGAACAAGAGGTCCAGAGAAATTTCCATTCCTACCCAGGCTGTTTCCACTTCCTCCGCACCGCTCTCAGTTCCTGAAATGGGGTTTTCGCATCCCGAGCATGCAGAAGCAGCCCCGGAGCAACCACTCGGGAGGCGGGCAGGGCAGGCCTCCCTCAGACACGTCTTTGTTCCTCACTCCCCTTCTCCCAAACCTGGGGGGACCTCCATTTTAGCATCCTGATTTTACCCCAGAGAGTTATAGAGAAGTCTGCAAGCCCACTGAACTCTCCATTTCATTTGTACACAGATCTCAAAATTCGATGCCAGAGTTTTCTCACAGGTTTGGGTTTGGATGCTGCTTCCTCTCATAATGATCTGATGTCTATTCTGTCACTCGCAGACGTGCCTTAGTCACTTTCTGAAGTCTCTTAAACTTGAAAAGGGTGGAGTTGGACTTCATGGGTTACTTAGACTCAGAAGAGTACCTATTAATTCCCTTATTTATTTTTAGTGCCAGCTAACATTCAAATGTTGCACTGAAAGGAAGCTATTCGTAAAATCAGTGTTACATGAAATTGCAGACCTGAATTGTAAAGACAAGGGACTGTTGACCATCCACAATGTCATGCCCTTTGCTTGTGCTTGCATCGTGAGTATGACTTGGTTCTTCCTTAGAGAGTTGGCAGAAAACTAACTTTCAACAAAGAATCCCGCTTTTTCCTCTATTAAGTTGGGCTTTTTCTGTTTTAGCTTTCATATTCAAATTTGAAATAGGTCATAATAGTGTAATTTTAAAATGATAAAATAGAGCTTAAAGATAACTCTTAAATCAGCAATAGATATATTGTTGTTTTTCCCTATTCATTCATCACATGTTTTGAGAAGATTCTGGACACAACAATGAATAAGATACATTCCTTATCCTTGAGGAACTCAGTTTAGTGGAGCAGATAAACCCCTGAACCAGTCATGTTCAATATTATATAATATTATTTTATAGCAAGACTGTAGGGGTGCATAGAGGAAACTCACCCAATCAGTCTGTGGGAGGGGAGGAGGAGTGGGTGATCAGAGGCAGGGAATGTGCTCCTGAAAGCACAATGGTGCTTGAGTTAAAAAGAAAAAGTTTATGCAGCATAATCACAGCATCTTTTTATGTCATTATTGCATGTACACAAAAAGCCATTAAATACATTCCTGTAAAAAGTTCAAATAGTGAGAAAAGGGCATGGACTGAAAAGGGAAAGTCCCCCTTCCCACTTCCTCTCTACTCTCATTTGTGTAAATGGAATATGCTGTACATACTGTTTTATGACTTGCTTTCTTCTGCTTTGCATTGGATATCTTTCCATACTGGAGTAACAGGGATTTTCTCAGTCATCCTGCACTTCATTTAGTTCTTAGATGAATAAGAGAACTTGAGTCCTTTCTAGATAAACATGGTTGATTCTACATTTTTCTGTTTTATTCTCAGTCTCTGATAGGTAAGTACTCAGGGAAAGTCAATCCCCCTCTCCCACAGAGTAACCAGGGGTGGGGACAGAAGGCTTGTATGTTGTGGCTTGGGGAAGGAGACTATTGAAGGATTCTGGGCATCTTCACCTCCTGGTTTCCACTGAGATGACCTCCATTACTCCATGGGCTCTTCTACAATAGTTGGGCCTCGTGCTCTAGAAACTTCTCAGCTCTACTACTTGTTTCCTTCAGGTCTGCTCTTCCCTCCTCAGCCACCTCTGCCTCCCTAAGAGGATCCCTAGAGGCTTTGGGCTACCCTGTCCCTTCCTTCTGGAAGCTCAGTCGGTCAATACTGCGCCATGCCCTGGTCCCACCTGGTCTTTCCCCACAAGGCTTTTGGGGACACACCTGATCATTGAAGCCTTGATTGTTCTGATCTGGGACACCTCCCGACCCACACCAAGGGCCTATTCTGTAGCTCTCCTGCTCTGAGAAAATCTCCCAGCCACACCAAGACTGTTTTGTTTTGTTTTTTTAATTTTTTTAAGTTCAGTTCTTAAAAGCAAACACCTTGGCTTTCAAGACTATTATTTTCGATATGGATTTGAAGAACCTATTTTGAAAGCAAAGCCAATGATTTTAGCTTTATATTTTCTGCCATTTGGCCCTTCTCTGGGGCAATAGGCAGCAGCATTGTCTTTGCCCAGATAGATATTAAATAGAGATAATAGAAGTATCCACTGTAAATGGTGGTTGTGAAGATTAATGTAATTAATACACATAAAGCAGGGTAGCACTTCCCACAGTGCCCAATAGCAGCTGCAGTGCACATAAACAAGTACTCAAAAATGTTACCAGTATTATTCATTTATTTAACTAATACTTATTGAATAACTACTATGTGCCAGACCCTGTTTAAAGCACTGGAATAGTGAATAAAACAGATTAAAATATCTGTCCTCATGAAGGTTTCAAAGTAGAAAAATATAAATTGTGTTAGATGTGGAAATAAACTCAGGAGAAACGTAAAGCAGAGGAGGGGAAAAGGTAGAGTCTAAGAGAACTTGTAATTTTTGATGGTTATGACCAAGGAAAACCTTACTGGTTAAATGAGGAGACATTTAACTATCAGCCTGATAGAGGAAGAGAGACAACCAGACAGGTGCCTGCAGGAAGGGTATTCTAGGCAGAATACCTGCAAGTACAAAGGCTCCAATGCAGAATGGTGGAAGAGAATTACTGAGATTGAAAAGCTGTGGGGTTGAGACCGCTTAGAGACCTGGGCCCCAGGACAGTAGCTAAGAAAAACTGAGAGCTGGTGCCACTTTGACACGCTTGCCAGGATACCAAGTGGCCAGAAAAAAACACTGATAAGCCAACCACAAGAATGCAGCCACCCCTCCACTCCCTATGAAAAAAGCCTTATCTTCCTTCCAACCGCTTACTTCCTGGCAGATGTCAAAACTACTGTTCCGCATATGGTGTCTGACTTTCCTGGGGTGCTAATAATGAGACTCACTGCCATCTTACCCCCACAGCCCAGGCCCGGAAATTGTTGCCAAGCAACCTGACAGAAGGAGGAAGTAAGCCCATCCTGGCATGGAAAATTTCCCTCCCCAAACCCTTCACAAGCCCACCATGTCCCACAAGCCACTTTGTCCCCAGTTTATAAAAGCAGCCAAGTAGAACCAGCTGTCAGAGGCAGTTCAGAGGCCCTTCCTTGTCTCTGCGCTGCCTCCCTGGTGCTCGAGCATAAGCTTAATAGAATCTGTCTGGAAATTTCTTTGGGGTTTTCTCTCGATTTCTATCTTGGGGAACCCAAGAAACCCAACACCAAAACAGGGTTATGTTGCAAAATATTATCCCACCACTCATCTATAGAACATCATTTTTTAACTGCTTTAAGATTCCATGGTACAAGAGTGGTTGACAAACTATTTCCTGAGGTTCGAATCTGGTCGGCTATCTGTTTTGTGAATAAAGGCATCTTTTTCACATTCACTGACTCGTAGGTGCTGAGTGGGGTGCAGGAAATTACTAAGAAGTGCTCTTTTGATGAACACTGGTTGGGGCTGGAAAGGAAGGAGGACTGGGCAAAGGGAAAAGTTGGGCTCCACAACTAAGGCCACAGCTGACCTGTTGGTGATCTCTGAGCTAGGATTGTTCTTCAGAACTGTCCTGAGTTAGGGCATGGGGGCCAGGCCTTTACACCCTTGCTTCCCTCAGTCATTGGATGAGAGCTGCGCTAGGGATGTGCATGCCCCCTGAATGAGGCAACTTCTTTTCCACCGCAGGTAATTCCCAGAGAGGGCTGACAGCTGAGGGCAGTCAGCCTGCAACCCTTTCAGCAGCTGGGGGTTAATCCTTCAGGCTTGGAGCATAGCACAGCATGCATTATACCTACTGTATTTATTAATTTGTGAATTGCCTGTTCATAGTTTTTCTGTTTTCTTATTAACTTGTAGGGTATTTTTTCTGGGTATTAATCCTTTCTATAGTATGCGTGTGGCAAATATACTGTCTCAGTCTATTACTGCTCTTTTCACCATTGTTAAAGGGTCATTTATTTTAAAGACACATTACATTTTTGGAGAGTCAAATTTGTCTATCTCTCTTCTCTAAGATTAAAAATATACTTTATATATTCTTTGAATACTTCTATGCCTCTTTTTTTTAATGTCTAGCTTTTCAATTCCTCCAAGGTTTATTTTTTGTTCATGGCAGGAGGTAATGTTCGAGCACCATATATTTAATAGACTATTCTCTACAGACTGGTATATGAGGGGGAACCCCCAAACCCCCAGAATTATCTTCTGGAGGGTGGGACCCTTGTAGTACAGGCTTCCCCTGCTAGGTGTGTGTCCTAGGAGCCCATCTGTATCAGTGCACCAACTGGCATTGTTGTGAGAGGCTGCATTCGGCTTCAGTGAATTCTTTTGGAGATTCTTTCAATATGTTTGACCATTTCATGATGGGTGATTTACGAGTGCGCTGCCCACACTCCACTGAGTGTTCAGCAGTTTTTGACCCAAAACAGCATGACCCCCATGCCCACCCTCCCTATTTACCCGATCTTCCCCCAAGCAAAGTTTTCTTTTGTTTCTTTGGATGAAAAAAGTGCTCAAAGAGAAACATTTTGCCAATATGGAAGACGTGAAACAACAAACAGCAGAAACAACAAAAGACATCAAATTCAATGAGTTCAAAAACTGTTTTGAGCAGTGGAAAAAACTTCTTGATAGGTGTACTGCATCAAATGGAGCATACTTTGAAGGTGACTGACATTTAAACATGGAAGAATAAATACACAATTTTTTGTAAATAAATTCTGGTATGTTGGGGGTTCTCCCTCATAAAAAGACGTGCATACTAAAATTTAGATTTTTATTTAGAAAGGAAAAAAAATTTTTTTTTAAAGATTTTATTTATTTATTTTCAGAGAGAGGAGAAGGGAGGGAGAAAGACCAATGTATGGTTGCCTCTCACATGGTCCTCATTGGGGACCTGGCCCGCAACCCAGGCATGTGCCCCGACTGGGAATCGAACCGGGACCCTCTGGTTCCCAGCCCGCGCTCAATCCACTGAGCTACACCAGCCGGGTGAAAGGAAAAAATTTTAACTCTGCAATTTTAGTGACCTATTATCTCTTTTCCTCTTACTACCTCATTTTTAAATTACTGTATTTTTATATTTTGATACCTGCTTAGTTAAATTTTCCATCATGACTCAATTTTTTTAAAGGCTTTTGGTTAGTCCTGGCTGGTGCAACTCAGTTGTTGGTCATCGTCCCTCAAGCAGATCACTGGTTTGATTCCCAGTCAGGAGGATACATGGCTGGGTTGCAGGGTTTAGCCCTTGGTTGGGGTTCCTATGAACGGGAACCAACCCAACCAATAGACGTTTCTCTCTCACACTGAAGTTTCTCTCTTCCTCTTTCTCCCTCCTTTCCCCTCTGTTGAAAAAAATAAAAAGTTGTTTTGGCTATACTTAAGCAGTTTCTCTTTCTTTCTTACGAACTAAATTGAAACATTACAAGTTTAGAGCATTGAGACTTCTCATCTAAGAACATACATGCGTGTGTGTGCGTGTATATATACACATGCATATATGTTATACATATAATAATCTACTGATTTGGTTACCAACATTTTATTGTATTTGTTCATAACTGAGATGATTTATAGTGACATTCTTATCCATAAATCTTATATGTTTTTGTAACAGATAAGTTGAGAAGCTTCACATGTTTTTCCTACCATATTTATATAAAACACGATTTATCTGTTCATTAAAGATATAGCAGAACCCACTCATAAAACCTCTTAGTGCTCTGGCTGGTGTAGCTTAGTGGGTTGAGCACTGGCCTACGGACCGAAAGGTCACTGGTTCACTTCCCAGTCAGGGCACACACTTGGGTTGCAGAGCCAGGTCCTCGTTGGGGACATGCAAGTGACAACTGACTGATGTTTCTCTCCCTCTCTGTCTCCCTCCTTTCTCCTCCCTGTAAAAGTAAATAAAATTTTTTTTTTAAAACCTCATGATACTGAGGGTTTTGGAAGGTGGTTATTTATCTGCTCAGTTTTCTATCTTCTGTATTCAATTTTGATAATATACATGTTTCTAGAAAATTAACAACTTTGGTTTTGTATTTTACTAATATAAATTTCTACCTAATATTCCATAAATTAATATCTTTTATACTTGTAATTATGTGCATTTTCAAGTTTTATTTTCTTTGTTTTTTCCCTAATTCTATTTGATAAAATTCTAGTTGTTTTATTCTTCCTTTCAAGAAAAAAAAAATTTAATTGCTTAAATTAGTTCTTCTGGTTTATTTATATCTTCAATTTCAGTTTTTAAATTTCTTAACTTCTTTTTTGGGTTATTTTATTGTTTTTCTAGGTTCTTCAGTTGAATGATTAGACGTTTTATTTATTTATCCATTTTTAATGTTCCTTTTTTCCTAATTATCCTTTTAAACCTACAAATTTTTCTTATTACCACTCTGCTTGTCTCTCACAGATTTAATGTTTTCTTATTTTTGCTCTTTTCTAAGTAGTTTGTAATTTTATGTTGAATGTTATTTTGAACCTAATGGTTATTGGGAAATAAAGGACAAAATGTAACAAAAATCTGCGTAGTGAATAGCTCGGTCAAAATGAAAAAGAAATCTCTGGGAGCCAGAAATAAAAAATGAGATGACTTAGTGAGACAGATGCCGAGTTTGCTGGGTCTCCTATAGCTGACAGTAGAGAGGCCTGAGGGGTGGTCTGCCAAGGTTTTTAAAGCCCAGGAGTCATGATCTTGGGTCTGCACAGGTTTGAAAGGTAGAACTGAACTGCGGGCATAAAGCCTGACCTCAAAAGCCTGCCACCCATGGAAACAATAAGAACGCTGCATTTTTGCCTGGTGAAAAGGCAAAGGAATGTGTCACTTACCCAGATGTAAGTGTTTGGGGAAGCTACTTTCTGCAAATCTACTAAATCCTTGGGAAAAACGTAAGCATTTTTGCCAGACAATTGGTTTCCTATTGGTGCTATTACAAATTACAGTAAATTTGACGGAACACTGTGGTATGTCACTGTCTCCTCCCTTTCATTTGATCAAATGAATGGTTCCTTAGAGAGAGCTTGGCATGAGAAATTGGGGAGTGTAAAAAACTTGTGGCTTAAAACAATATAAATTTATTATCCTATAGTTTTGGGGAGTAGAAATCTGAAATGGATTTCAGTGAGCTAAACTTATGATGTTAAAAGAGCTGTGTGCTTGGAACTTTCTATTTTAACATTCTCTGAGGTCGATGCTTAAAGTGTGTTCCTCTAGAGAAGATTCCGGCTATGGCCTTTTTCCTCTGCGAATAGTGCGAATCTGGTTCCCCAAGCTGGTGAGTGAATATCTGTGGCTGCAAATGCACAAAGAGACTTTAACCCTCTCTTGTTACCCTATCCAGAGCCAAAAACAAAACAAGCAAATATTCTTTTTCCAGGAATATCTTTTTTGCTTCACTTACAGTGTCATCTGTGGTGGAATGTCCTGGCTTTTGTTGGCATCCTCTAGTCTGACCCTTGGCCTTCAGATTCTGGGCTATCTGCAGATGCCCTCCAGTTAAATACTGGTTTGAGTGATTGTGAAATTATACTTCCTAGTGTTTAATGGGCTCCGACTGTTTTTCCTTACTTTCTCAAAAGCTGAGAAACATATTTTTAAAATATATTTTTCTTATTTTTATCCATCATTTAAAAATAGTTCTGGCCCTGACTGGTGTGGCTCAGTTGGTTGGACATTGTCCCACAAACCAAAATATCACTGATTCAATTTCTGGTCAGGGCACATACCTGGTTTGTAGGTTCAGTCCCCAGACGTGGCAGATAAAAGAGGCAACCAATTGATGTTTCTCTCTTACATTGATGTTTCTCTCCTTCTCTTTTTCCTTTTATTTTCCTCTCTTCTAAAAATAAATAAATAAAATAGAAAAACAAAAATGGTTCTGTACCTGGAGGGGTATACCAAACTTACCAAATTGCTGAAACAGAAGTCAGTAGACAATACTAGAAAAAGTAATGATTGAGAAATTTTCAGAAAGTTAATAAAGGCTCTAATTTAAGAATACTTAGCCTAGAGCAGAATGAATTAAAATATCAACACCTAATCACATTATAGTAAACTGTATAACATCAAAGACAAAAAATATTAAAGGTAGAGAGATAAGTCACCTAAAAAGAATGACAGTTACACTGATAGCGTATCTTTCATTTGCAACATTAGATGCCATATGATAATGGACTACTGAGGGAAAGTCACTATCAACCTAGAAATTGATTCTGAATTAAACTATACTCTGTAGTATAGTACAGTATAAACTAAACTATACCTCTTCTATTAGACCAACATAGATTTAAACAAATATGTAACTATGCAAAGTATTGGTCAATATGTGAGAAACTCAGAAGTCTCAGCCACTGCTGATGGAATGTAAATTGGTGCTTTTACTTAACACAATTTGGCAATTCTTTATAAAAAAAATGCTGAAAGTGTAGATTTCCTATTACTGAGTAATTCTGCTTTTTTGGAAAATACATTTACATATATAAACAAAAGTGTATACAAAAGTGTCCATTGCAAAATTGTTACAGTGGTAAAAAAGGAGAAGCAACCTAAGTATCTATCAGTAAGAGAAAGATCTCTAAATTGAACACTTGACAGTATCTAACGTGACTAAACTGACCTTATGTGTTTAAATAGATACTTTATGTCAAATATATCTTAATAAAGCTGGAAAAAATAAATAGATATAGCTAGGCTACTTTATTTTGTATTAAAAAAAATCACAGATAAACTGGAAGATACATTAAGAAACAGTAGACACTGAAAGAAGAAGAGAAGAATACCCTCTCTGCCCTTTCCCTATCTGGCTAAAAGCAGGGCACACATTTTCACTTGTACAGAAAGGTCTTACCCTGGCTGGTGTGGCTCAGGGGATTGAGCGCCGGCCTGGGAACCAAAGGGTCACCTGTTGGATTCCCAGTCAGGGCACATGCCTGGGTTGTGGGCTGGGTCCCCAGTAGTGGGCACATGAGAGGCAACCACACATTAATGTTTCTCTCCTCTTTCTCTCTCCCTTCCTCTCTGTCTAAAAATAAATAGGTAAAATCTTAAAAAAAAAAAAAAGGAAGGTCTCTCTCTTTTGTACCAGGAAGAGGAGAACAAGACTCTTTTGTTGCTGGTGGTATCTTTTAGAAATTTTTACAGCTTTATTGAGATATAATTGACATATAACATTGTATTTATTTCAGGTGTACAGAGTTCAGGTGTATAAGAATTCAATGTAAGTTGCTAAATGGTTAACACAATAAGTTTAGCTAGCATAACATCCATCACACATAGTTACAATTTTTTTCCTGTGTTGAGAATGTTTAAGATCTATTCTATTAGCAACTTTCAAATATGCAATACAGTATTGCTAACTATATTCACCATGTTATACATTACAGAACAATGTTTCTTTTTAAGCATAGTTGGTATACAAGATTATATTAGTTTCAGGTGTACAATATAATGACTCAACATTTACATACATTATAATGTGATCACCTAAGTCTAGAAACCATCTTTCACTATGCAAACTTTTCACACTATAAGGAGAACAACTCTTTTTTTTTTTTAAAGATTTTATTTATTTACTTTCAGAGAGAGGGGAAGGGAGAGAAAAGGAGAGGGAGAGAAACGTCAGTGTGCTAGAGAAGCATCAGTTGGTAGCTTCTCACAGAACCCCAACAAGGGACCTGGCCCCAACCCAGATTTGTGCCCCAAATGGAATCAATTCTGCGGCCACTTGGTTCACAGGCGGCCACTCAACCCAGGGAGCCTCAGCAGCCCGGGCAGGAGAACAACTCTTAATCTCTTAATCACTGGGACTCTTTCTCATTCACCAAAGTGACTCTAGACTCTTATCAGCCCAGAGAAGAATTTGCATGTCAAATCTTACTAAACAGAACTAACCTTCCATTAGTTTCCTACAGGTTGACCTTCCCAGACTTTGTCACTCCTAAAGCCCAAACACCCTTTACTTTGTCCTGTCACTTCTCCATGAATTTATTGTTACGATGCCATATAAGCCCCAAGTTCCAAGTGCCCTTTGAGGTACTCATCACTGAGTTTCTACCTGTGTGCTAATAAACTCTGTCCTTCTCTTGTTAATCTGTCTTTTGTCAGTTTAATTTCCATTGCCCCAGGCACAGAACCTAGGAGGCTAGATGAAAAAAGTTTTCCCCCTCCCCTATAGTATATATTAAAAGTACATAAAACATTTCCATATATTATTTATGGAGACATATACACATGATAAAAGTATAAAAACAAAGGGGAAAATTCACCATTTTAGTAAAGATAATTATTGTCTCCGAGGAGAGGCTGAGGTAATGGGATAAGAAATGATTGCTGTACTACTGGCATTTTATTTCTTAGGAACAAATCATCTAAACAAATACATTTAAAAGTTAATCTTCAAAAAACCTCACGGGCAGATACGTGCTGTTCTATTTTTCTTTGTACTGTTTATGTTAGAAATAATATGTAAAAATGAGGATAAATATAACTTTAATGCATTTCCCCATATGTTTGGTGCAGATTTTCTTAAAATATAACTCCAATTAAATTTATTAATTATGTATGTCTTTATGTATGTTTTTACTTACTTTAATCTACTCCTAAATTATTTTATCAAATTTCCTTTAAAGCAGTTCTTACTTTATACTTTATACATTTTGAAGTTGTAACAGGGTGCAGTCAAGGGGGGGCCCAAATAGGGATTTGTAATGGGGTCCAGAACTCAAGGTGTCCAGGAAATATTAGAAAAATATATATAGGATGTCCTCACCCCCACAAGTCTGAGCTGGGGGGGATGGGACACATAGGGGGGCATTCAGAGCTGTTTTGAATAGCAACAGTTTTGCAGATAACCTCTAGATGGTCATTTAACATATCTATAACTTTTAACTGCTTTCATAGATATGTTAAATAGCTGTGGCCGTGCTTTGAACAAGGAGGGGATGGAAGTGACTTTCACCCCAGATGTAACTGGGAGGCAACTCCCCCTGGTTACAATGCCTGTGTTTGAGCTTGGAGATGATTGGCTCTATGCCATGGGGCCACCCTGCCCAGAGTTACCATGGCAGCCCAGGAAAGCTGGAAGAATATGGAATGCTGGCAGGTGTAACTGACTGTGGGAAGGAAGGGGAGGACCACGAGGCTTTGGAGGAGTTGGGGTCATGCGGCTGTGGCAGGAGGAAAACCACTCGGCTTTGGGGCTCCCTTTGCCATGCAGCTTAGGAAGCTGGGAAGCAAGATGTAGCAGCAATGCAGAGCTCTCTCTTAGCAGTTTGAAGAATACAGGAGAGAAGCTGTGGAAAGGAAAGGCAGGACCACGCGGCTTTGGAAGAGGTTGGGACCATGTGGAGATCACCACGACGACACAGCTGATGGTGCCGGAACCACGGGGCTGCCTGAACCACGGGGCTGCCTGAACCACGGGGCTGTCTGAACCACGGACTTCTCCTTCTTTTCCTGAGACACGGTACCACAGACTGGACAGAGGAGAGAAGGAAGGACTGTGTGCATCTGTGAGTATTCTAAAGGACTTTAGTATTTTAATGAAGACATTAAGTCACTACTCTAAGTCTGTGTGACTTGTAAGTAAATAATTCTTTCCCTTTTCACCAATCTCTGGCATTGAGAGACGTCTTTCCTCTGGTGGTGGTCAAAACAAACCTAGTACTGGTTGCGGGATCCCCGGAGCACAAAGGGGGGTCCTTTTGGTAATATTGTTTACCCACCCCCAGGTCTGTTCTGTAACAAAGTTACATCATTAGGTGTATAAAGGTCAATGACTTTTGATATTTCTGGTAAGATTACATTTATCAGTGTGAAATATCCTTAAAAATAGTTTTTATCTTTTCTATTTTTTGACCTTAATATTACTTTATGGATAGCATGTTGCTTCTTGTCCTTTTATTTTCAAACTATTTGTGTCCTTTGGTTTTTTTGTACATCTTGCAAATAGCAATGCTGGATTTGTTTTCTGCTTGCCATTCAAATGTACTTTTGTTTTATTCATTAGTTATGTGTTGCTGTATAGGAAACCACTGCAAAACTCAAAACAACTCCCACTTCATTTTCTTAATTTTCAACGGGTTCACATTTTGGCTGGGCTCAGCGGGGGGTTTCTCCTGCTGGTCCCACCTGGGACCCCCAAGTGCAGTGGCTCAGCAGGGACCTCCATCACTTGTCTAGCTCTGTCACATGGTGCTGACTCTCAGCTGGACCTCTTTCTTCACACGGTCTCTTATCTTCAAGGAGCTGAGAACCTGGGCCTCTTCACACACAGCAATGTTCCAAGATGATGATAGAGAAAGCCACACAGCACTTGATGACTAAGCTCAGAAGACCCATAACATCACTTCATCATTCTGCTGGTGCAAGCAAGACGCCAGGCCAGCCTGGATTGGGGGGGGGGTAGATAAGAAAACCCCACTACTTGGTGGGAGGGATGGCAAAGGAGCATGTACAGTGTCATGTGTGTAGGCTGCAAAGAGCGCTTTCACCGTCGCTGTGGGCAATCTACCATAATGCTGGCTTGATCAAGTGTTTGCTTTATTTTATTTTAGTTATAGTGGTTTGGAAAATAGTTCTAATCTTAAAAAGTCCTAACCTATACATTTGATTAATATACTCTATCCACATCCTCTCTTCACCATTTTCCATTGTTCTCTTCCCTGAGAGACTGATCTATCTGGACCCATCCGTGGGCTTATTGCTTTGGCAAGAAGGAAGGACAGTGAAGTTGGAGTACCGCTTCTTCCTGCTCCCTCCCTTAGTAACTGATCATTTGCGTTCACTTGTGGTTGCCAAGTCTGCAGATAAGCGCTTACTTCCGGATGGTGGGAAAGGACAACATGATGCCGTATGAAGTGTGCCAGCAGCTTGCCACTTGGGCGTGGCGTTTTCCTGTTTCTCATATTACCATTTACCTTTGGTGCTTCTTTTCTCTCAGGCCCAAGACACATTCTCTGCTTTAACAACTAAGTTTAAAATAATGTTGCCCATTGCTAAGAAAAATAATAAGCAAGGGGAAAACTTAAAGGTGAGGAGTATTCCTAACGCAGTTCCCAAGTTAAGCACTCACATGATCACTCAGGACTCCTGCCCACTGGCTCTGCGTGCTCACTGCCTCTGAACTTGATGCCCCTCTGGAGCCACTCGCGTCTATGACACTGTGACCTGTCACCTTGGAGGGTCTTACTTCTCATCCAGGAACCCCAATAGTGCACCCTGTTTGTTAATATAGGACGTGCTGGAAAAAAAAAATTCAGACTCAAAGCTTATAGTCATCCAGTGCTGTTTGTCTATACCATAAATTTTATTGCTATGTTGAATATTTTAGGAATCTGAAAGAGTGCCACACCTTAAACATTTTCTTACAAATGTGGATATTTCTCTCAACACCATGAAAACTCTCCAGTTAAGTGATGATTCTGGATAAGAACCAGACAATTGCTCAA
>PVJI01014138.1:0-45060 GCA_004026765.1 Micronycteris hirsuta
AAAGCAAGGACCTACAACCAAGAATAATCTATCCAGCAAAACTGTCATTTAGAATGGAAGGGCAGATAAAGTGCTTCTCAGATAAGGTCAAGTTCAAGGAGTACACCATCACGCAGCCTTTACTATATGAAATGTTAAGGGGTTTTATATAAGGACTCATGAGAGAAGGCACCAAGGCCAGATCAGCTACCGGGGAACTCAGATCAGCCACAGACAAGACACTTGTGAGGTAAGCAAGCAAAATACAACCAGAGAAACAAAATAGAACCAGAGACATTGAAATTTAGAACAATCTGACAGTAACCAGAGGGGAGGGGGAAGGGGATAATGGGGACAAGGGTATTCAGGAACTGCTACAAAGGACACATGGACAAAACCAAGGGGGAGGGTGGAAGCAAGGGAGGGAGGTGGGTTTGCCTGGGGTTGGGGGAGGGGGTAAATGCAGACAACTGTAAGTGAACAACAATAAAGTAATTAAAAAAAATTCTAGAACATTGAGTGTATATCTGATGATATTAAGAGTTGTTAACTTCTAAAAATTTAATGCCTGTAGCGTCCCTGCCTTTCAAAAGAGAGTCCTCACCGTCTACGTTTCAGGGCTGGGGAGGGGTAGGGACGCAGATGAACGAGGCCAGCCTGGACTGGCACGTGTTGCCAACTGGGATTTGTCTACTTTCGTGTGTGTCTGAACTTTATCATAATAAAAAGAGTTTAAAACTGAGGCTGAGAAGTGACCATTCTCAAACAAAAACTGACAGTTTTCTACCAATACTCCCCCGATAAGGAAACTTTTAAAGGATAGACTTTAGAAAGAAAATTAAACTCAAAAAGAAGGCTCAAGACACAAAAGGAACGGTGACTAAAGCAACTGGTACGATGGCCAAGCTAAATAACCACCGACTGAATGAAGCGATAGTACTAACGACTAAAAACAGATCATTCTAAAATACTGAACAACAGTGACAAGCGATTCGAGTTAGAGCTGAAGTTAAGATTGTCTATGGTCCTTTTTTTATTCAGGAAGGAGGGAGGTGATATTATCAACAAGTCAAACATACAGGTTAAAAATATAAGGATAATCAGCTGTGGAAACAGAATATATAACTGCCAAAACTGATAAAAAAAAAAGGAGTTTAAAAATAATCAATCTAAAAGAAGGAAAAAAGCACAAAAACTCAGTGTAGAATCATATCTATAAATGTGTTCAATGTATTATTCTTCTTTTAACTATAGTGTTTTACATACAGGGGTTGGCAAAGCTAATCTACAGTTGTAATGTGAATAAGTAATACAATAATTAATAAAAAATAATACGAGAATAAACTGTTTTATTTACAATTGTAAACCTACTTTGCCAACCCCTCTGTTCTGTTGTGCATATGAAATAACAAAAATTTTAAAATATAAGAAGGACAGCCCTGGCTGGGGTGGCTCAGTAGATTGAGTGCCAGCCTGTGAACCAAAGGGTCGCTGGTTCGATTCCCAGTCAGGACACATGCCTGGGTTGCAGGTCAGGTCCCCAGTAGGGGGCACACAACAGGCAACCACACATTGACGTTTCTCTCCCTTTCTTTTGCCTCCTTTCCCCTCTATCTAAAAATAAATAAGTAAAATCTTTAAAAATAAATAAAATAAAAGAAGGATAAACTTAAACACAAAATAAGAGGTTAGAAATAAAAATCCAAAATATGGTTACCCATAGCAATTATAAACGGGCTAAAACTGAGAACTCAGTAAGAGAGATTATTAGGTGGAATACAAACAAATTCTAGGTATTTGCCCTGGCTGGTGTAGCTCAGTGGATTGAGCGCAGGCTGGGAACCAAATGGTCCCGGTTCGATTCCCAGTCAGGGCACATGCCTGGGTTGCCAGCCAGGCTCCCAATAGGAAACACATGGGAAGCAAATGCACATTGATGTTTCTCTCCCTCTTTCTCCCTCCTTTCCCTTCTCTCTTTAAAAAAAAAAAAAAAAAGAGCAGATCAAAAGTCCAGAAAAAACGCCACGAAGAGATAGCTAACCTATCAGATGCAGTTCAAAACACTGGTAATCAGGATGCACACAGAATTGGTTGAATTTGGTCACAAATTACATGAAAAAAATGAAGACTATGCTAAGGGAAATAATGGGAAATGTACAGGGAACCAATAGTGATAGGAAGGAAACCGGGACTCAGATCAACAGTGTGGACCAGAAGGAAGAAAAAAACATTCAACCAGAAAAGAATGAAGAAACAAGAATTCAAAAAAATGAGGAGAGGCTTAGGAACCTCCAGGACATCTTTAAACGTTCCCACATCTGAGTCATAGGGGTGCCAGAAGGAGAAGAGGGAGAGCAACAAATTGAAAACCTATTTGAACAAATAATGAAGGAGAACTTCCCCAATCTGGTGAAGGAAATAGACTTCCAGGAAGTTCAGGAAGCTCAGAGAGTCCCAAAGAAGTTGGACCCAAAGAGGAACACACCAAGGCACACCATAATTACATTACCCAAGGAAAAAAAGGAGAGAATCTTAGGAGCAGCAAGAGAAAAAGGGACAGTTACCTACAAAGGAGTTCCCATAAGACTGTCAGCTGACTTCTCAAAAGAGACCTTACAGCCAAGAAGGGGCTGGAAAGAAGTATTCCAAGTCATGAAAGGCAAGGACCTACATCCAAGATTACTCTATCCAGCAAAACTCTCATTTAGAATGGAAGGGCAGATAAAGTGCTTCTCAGACAAGGTCAAGTTCAAGGAATTCATCATCACCCAGCCTTTATTATATGAAATGTTAAAGGGATTTATACAAGACATGGAAGGTTATCAACAGGGGAGTGGGAGCGGGAGAGAGGGGGAAAAGGTGCAGAGAATAAGTAGCATAAACAGTAGGTGAAAACAGACAGGGGAGGTTAAGAATAGTATAGGAAATGTAGAAGCCAAAGAACTTATGCATATGACCCATGGACGAGAACTAAAGGGGGGGTATGTGGGAGGGGTGTGGGGCAGAGGGGAATAAAGGGAGGAAAATGGGACAACTAATAGCATAATCAATAAAATATATTTTAAAAAATAATAAAAAAAGAAATTAGAAAAAAAAAGTAAAAGGATAGAAAAAGAGGTACTAGGAAGATACCAACCAAAGAAAGCTGGTATACTATAAATACCAGATAAAAACAGACTTTGAGGCTTTACTATAGAGAAGGTCACATGTGGCTACTTAAATTTAAATTGGTTAAAGTAAATAAAATTAAATATTCAGTTCCCCAGCCGAACTAGTCACATCTCAGGTGCTCAACAGCCAGGGATGTCTATCATCTCAAACAGAGCAGAACTTCTCCATCACTGCAGAAAGTTCTACAAGCAGCCCTGTTTTATCATTTTAAAGTTGTATGTAATAACACAGTCAAAATATATAAAGCAAAATTTACATACTTAGTTTAAAAATTCACTATCATAATGGTAGATTAGAGCACAACTCTCTCAGTAATAGATTAAGTAGACAAAAATAAGTAAGGTTACAGAAAATTTGAACAATGCCCTGGCCAGGTGGCTCAGTGAGTTGGAGCACCATCCCATGCACCAAAATGTTGCGGGTTCAATCTCCGGTCAGGGCACATACCTAAGGTTGCAAGTTCGATCCCCAGTCAGGATGCATATGGGAGGCAACCAATCGATGCTTCTCTTTCACATCAGTGTTTCTATCTCTGTCTCTTCCTCTCTCTCTGAAATCAATAAATATGTCCTTGGGTGAAGATTTTTTTAAAAAAGAAGAAAATCTGAACAATACAATTAACGAGGTCAATTTCGTGAAATATGTAGACTACTATACTCAGCAGCTGGAAACACACATTCTTCTTAATCATACACGGGACACTTATAAACTTGACCATCTACTTGGCTTCAACAGGTGAGTTTCAACAGGTGGCAAAGATTCAGTATCACAGAAACCATGTTCTTTGGCCACAATGGAATGAAGGCTGAAATCTAAAACAAAAAAATAACTAAACAAACAAAACAAAGAAAAATCTACTTCTAGAAATGTGTAAGTCAAAGAAGAAATAATAATAAAAATCAGAAAATTCTTTGAACTAGACAGTAAAAGTGTTACATAATAAAAACTTATTCAACATCTGAAATATCCGTCAGCAGCAGAAAGGCCACACACATTGCTGCAATGAAGTGTGACTCAGCAATGCCAAAGGACAGAGCAATGACAAAACCGACAGCCTGACTCATTCCCAGAGACACTGAGTTGAGTGAAGGAAATTAGACACAGCAAAATATATGCTCCAGGATTCCATTTACACGATGTTCAAGTACAGGCAAAAATCTATAGTGACAAAGTAAAGACAACGGTGTCTCTTGGAAGAAGATACTGACTAGAAAGGAGACAAGGAGGAGGAAGACTTCTGGGTGCTGGAAGTATTCTGCATCTTGATCTGGGGGGTAAGGTAATGCAGATGATATAAAATTAATTAAGTCATAATTAAGATGTATGCGCCTTACTGAATACTAATTCATACCTCAATAAAAAAATATTAAAAAACAAACCCCAAAATATTATAGAATGCAGCTAAAGTAGTATTGAGGAGGAAATAAAGAGCCTAAACACTTTTATTTGGAAAGAAGTCTGAAAGGACTAAGCATGTAACTTGAAGTTAGAGAGAGAGAACCAATCCATACGCGGTTGAGGAATGATGAGGAATTAATGCAGATCTAACCCACACTGCTTCCCCTTCCCCTGCAGACTGCGCGCCCTGTCTGCGCATTCCTGTCCAAAGGCCCTCTCCTACTCCTCTCCTGCCACCCAGGCCTCACCCCACTCTCCAGCTGCCTGTCCCTATCTCCTCACTCTGGCTGTAGAAACTGGAGAAGCGGTCAAGGGCATCACAGAGTTCTGTGGGAAGGCACTTTCTGGGCTGGTGCAGGTAGCAGAGTGGGGAGACCGGCCAGCAGCGCGGTGGCAGGACCAGTATAGAAACTGTTGGGCTTGGATCTTCGATAAATAGTCCTTTCCCAGCCTCCTCTTCCTCCTCTTCCTCCTGAGAGACAGAAGGATTTCAAGGGCTCTTGGGCTCCCTTCTTTCATGTCCTATTCTCCCGCTCTTTTCCCTTGCTCTTACCTCCTCTTCTTCCAGACCCTGTTCTTCCTCCTCCTGCTCCAAGAGCAGCTTGTCAAGCCGCTGGAGCTGGTGGACATGGAACTGGCGCTGCAGCTCCTCAGAGGCGCTCAGGCTCTGCAGCATCTGCTGCGGGAGGCGGCTGGGGAAGCAGGGACCGATCTGCTCCAGCACGGCCCCCTCCAGCCAGCTGGAGCCCAGGCTCAGGAGTCGGTCCGCCATGTAGTGCCTGCAGCACACAGCACCCCAGCCTGGCCTCAGTGCGGGCTCTTGGCACGGCCCAGCCTCCCGCTCCAGAACGTAGGTCCCTCTGTTGCAGCCAACCTGGGTCATGGCCCTACCTCACCTCTTTCTTCCCACTCCCCTTCCACCAATGTCGCGGCCATCTTCGAGTCTTAATCTCTCCTCCCCACTGCAGCCTTCCTCATCTTCCCTCTGAGACTCAAACTTCTGCCCTCTCTAGACTCTCGGCCTCAAACCCCTACTTCTCTAGACCTTTACTCACTGATAGAAGTGCTCAAAAGTAGTGGCCAGCTCCAGGCCAGAAAGGACCATGATGGGCTCCAAGTGCCGCTGAAGCTGCCCCAGCATGTCTGCTCCCGGGGCTCCGCCAACCAGGCAGCGCTGGATCTGCTGGTCGATGTGCCTGGCAAACTGCTCGCTCATCTGGGGCAATGGAAAGGGCACCAGCAAACAATGAAGAGGGAAGGCGGAATGGAGGAGAACGGGGAGTGAATGGAGATGAAAGGGCAGAGACTCGATCCTCAGACATGAGCTCACAGCCCCCGCTGCCTGGGAGGCTTGTGGGACTCACATGAGCAGCGGTGAGGAAGGACTGCTGCAGCAGGGCGCCTGAGAAGCCGCTGTGCAGGGCCAGCGTGAAGGCCGCCCGGGGCCCGAAGAGCTCTGAGCCTGCTCTCTGCAAGTGCTCATAGAGTGTACAGTAGCGAGGCACGAAGTCTGGGGCCCTCCAGGCTATGGCCAGGAATCTGCTGACCTGAGAAAGAGTGAGAAATGTAAAGGAAAGTTCCAGAATATGGACAGACTAGAAGACTACCTCCTCCCCCAAGTTCAGCTTCCTTCTGCCCACCTGCTCCTGTACCACACTCAGCCAGCACTGCGTTATGTTCCTCAGGCTGCTGCTTGGAAGAACTGGTGAAGGTCCAGGGCTCCGATCCTGACCCTTCCTGTTTTTGCTGACTATGGAGACAGAAGGCAAAGCAAAGAGTTCTATCTCAGCCCCCAGAGGAGTCCTGGAGTCTTGGGGACTGACCCCTGGAAATGCCCATGGCAAAGCAGCAAAGAAGAGTAAAATCCAGGAGGGGAGGAGCCAGACAATATCACTGACCAGGTTCTTAGCTCAACCACCACAGCTGGGACTCACAGGGATGAGTGGATGGCTCAGGAGAAAGTCCAGGAGGAGGCTCCACATGTACCAGCAAGTGACAAAGGCGACGAACTCGAGAGGCAAAGGATGCTGCCCGACTCAGGGGGTTGCGAGAGCGTTCCCTCTGCTCTAAGTACTGACCCAGCAGCCATCCCAGAGAACTCGTACCTTCTGCGTCTAGAAGAAGACAGGTCAGAACAGGTCTCCATGGGAAATGGGGAAACGGATAGCCCAGAAGGAGGAGAGAGAAGGAGCAATTGTACAAAAAGGTTTGGGGGGCAGCACAGCCCTACCCCCACCCCCAACCAAGGTTTGCTTCAGTTGGAGTCCGGGGATATGGTAGCAGGTTGGTAGCGGGATGGAGGGGAAGGTTTAAATACCAGAGCCTCAGGGAGCAGTCTCTAGGCAGGAAGGAAAGGAACACTGAGGTGACAGGCCTTCAGGGATAAAGATAGGAACCAAGAGAACCAAGAGCATTAACCCAGGCAGTCCCTGGGAATAATAACAAGGAGCTAGTTAGTGGGGCCAGGGGTCAGGATGCTTACCGGGCGAGGTGATGTTCTGCACCAGGGGGCTGACCAGGGCCTCCCAGCAGGTCTTGCCCAGTGCTTGGGCGGCTTCATCGTCAGGGAGGAAGCGATCGGCAAAATTCTGCTCGTGGCGCAAAACCCTGTTCAGTCTGGGGACAAACAGTGAGCGGTCACAGACTGAAGGCACAGACTCCCTTGAGGCCCCTGCTCAAGTGCAGTCAACTCCTAACTACCCCACACTCAGTCTCTCCCCCAGCTCTTCCCTAGCAGCACACACTCCTCACCCGTGTTCCCTTTCCCTCATGTCCTGGCTGCTGCTTTACCTTTCAGACATCCACAGGAGCATGTACCTCCTTCACAGTGTCCCGCTCCCTTCACCACCTCCAACCCTGCCCACCTCCTGCCGCACCCACCTGGGGCAGAGCTGGAGGAGACGCCTGCGGTCCTCTGCTATGTCCCGGCTCCAGGCTTGCGCCCGAATTGTATAGAAGAGACATGTACGGCGACACAGCTGCTCTCGAAATAGTGGCCAGAAAGTGGGCTTGGGGCCCAGGACCTCCACACCCCGAACCCGGGTGTCAATGCCGCCCTGTAACATGTACAGACTTATCCGTCACCTAAGCCACCCAGCTACGAGAGCCTGGCCTCACACCCTGAGTTCTAGAGCTACAAAAGACAGCCCTACCTCTCCTGAGCCTGAGCCTGGCCCCCAAATGCTGGAACCCGGTCACTGTGGGAACCCTGTGCTACCTCCTGATCCCCAGGCCCCCCGCCTCTGCCCTCACCCTACCTGCTGGCAGCGCTTTATGCGAATCTGGATGACAGGCCAGAAGCGGTTCAAGTTCTCCAGGAGGATCACCCGGCTGGCGGAGGGCACCACATTCACCTGGCGGGGCAGGGGAGAAGAGGGAGAGAGAGCTGTCACCTCCAAAAGAGGGGTTGCAAGGACTGTTGACAGCAACCAAGTCTGCGATGGTGTGTGCCCATCACTGCCCTGCACTGAGCCTGTGGAGCTACACGGCCCCACATCCCTAGTTCTGCTTGTGGCTTATAGGAAGAAAGGGGTGTGGGCAATCCCCAGAGGTTGGGTCCCTCTGATAAGGCCCTGGGACAAAGAGGATGGGGATTAAGGTGGGGGGGTCACCAGGGTCCCCACCGTGTTCAGCTCAGTGCTGATGCAGCTGGTGCTGTCGCCCCCGAACACCACCACCCTGGCTGGCATGTAACTGGAGTCCTCACTGGCCACCAGCAGAGTCAGCTGCCTGGGAAAGAGAAAGGAGCCAGTTAGAACCAGGACCCCGATCTCTGTTCAAAATGACCCCACGCCGACACTTGCTCCCGACTCCCGTCCCTCTGCTTACGCTTCAGTCTCCCCTGGGCCCTCTGCTCTCGCCTTTGTCTCCACCAAAGTGACTTCACTCGGACTCACACTTTCACTGGAAAATTAACGCCCTAGTGACACCAAATCCACATCTCTGCTCCAGACTCGTCTCCCGAGCTTTCACACGTGACCCACAGACATCCCGCGTCATGCCTGACAGGCACCTCAAAGTCAGCATGTCCAAGTGGGACAACCATCTGTCCACAGAAACCTGTTCCTCTTCCTACTTCCCTCTCCTGGGAAAGAGCACTGCCAGCCACCCAGGACTACAACTAGGGCACTGTCGCTGCTCTCCCAGCTTCCCTCAGCAGGTCCATGGCAAGTCCTGTAGACGCCACCTCTCTAAGATTTCCCAGTCCATCCTCTCCTGGGTATTCCCAACGCCTCTGCCTGCCTGAAAACAGTCATCGCTTCTCAACTAGGCCACTGCCTAACGCTTCCGACTTTTTCTCTGGGCCTCCAGCCCAAACTCCCATAATGCCAGAGTGAGCTTTCCAAACAAAAAAAATCTAGTTTTGTTTCTTCCCTTCTTAACATCCTTCGATGGCTCTCCCAAGTCAGAGTAAAGCTCGAGCCTCTTAGCTCACAGAATTCTTTGTGATCTGGCTCAGCCTACTTTTCTGGCTTCATCTCCTCCTGCCTCACTACACATACGTTTCGTTCTAACCAAATACATCTACTTAAAGTTCACCCAAATTCATCACTGCGTCTTACTTCCACCTCACTCACACGCTGTCCCTCTGCCTAGAATACCCAGGGCCCTCTCTTCATCTCACTGTGTTCTACACAGAACTCAGCCAGCCAACCCCTCCACACGGAAGCCTTCTCTGCCTCTCAGGTGGCCTCATGGTCTAGGGCACACATTGACCACTGTGCTGTTTCTTACCCTGCACTCTCACTGGTTTTCCAGCCTGGTTCCCCACTAGACCGCAAGTCCCCTGATGACAGACCCCATGTCGTACTGTCCTTGTAGCTCCAGACCACTGCACAGTGCCCGGCACCAAGTGCACACTAATCAAACGCCCACAGAGGAGTGGGTGAGTGAGTCGCTGACCCCCTTCAACGCCAGGCACAGGGGGTGACAGCTGTACCTGGTGGGGGGGTACGTGCCTAGGCTCAGGGGGCGAGGGGATGTCTATACCTAGCACGGGGCTATGTGTCTGTCTATTCACTGCACAAAGTGGGCCTGAGTGAGTCCCTCAGGGATCACAGACGGGGTCGTGTGTGGGTGTGTGCACACCTAACCAGAACACCACGGTGCATGTGCAAAGTGATGTGGTGGGAGCCGGTGCTGCCGTTGGACTCCCAGTAGGTCTTGGGGTTGCGGTCCGTCAGCTTGCTGGCCCGGTGTGGGTTGGAGGACACCTCCACCTTCTCCCAGCACTTGTCCTCCTTCACTTCCACACTGGAGCCTGGGGACAGTGGGAAGGGGTGGTGGTCACAGCCTGGTTAGTTGAGAGAAAAAAGTAAAGGGACTAGAGAGCGGGAAAGAAAGGGAACAGATGCTGGGGTGGGAGCCCGGCGAAAGCGGATGGGGCACGGACCCTGGCAGAGGTGCCTGAGGAACACGTCGAAGAAGGGGATGTTGATGGGTCGCTGGGTTCGTCTATGGTCTTCAATCTGGTCCAGGACCATCTGCAGCCAGAACATGAGAGAGAAGGGGAAGAGGAAAAGGGGAAAACAGAGAAAAACAAACAAAATAAAAGACGTATATGGAGAAAGAGTCAGGGGCAACAAAATACCGAACCCGTCTTTCCCCAAAGTTTGGAAGAACAGGAGCACGCGGAGTAAAGGCTGAGAAACAAGTACCCCAGGTGTGTGACCACCCATGTCAATTAGGGACAACACATGGGGACACACACTGACTCCCCTGGCTCTGCTTTTGGCTTACAGTGTCCCTGAGCTCTGTACCCACAAACCTCCTTACCTGGATGCAGCCCGCCAGGATGCTGGAGGTGAGGGTACTGTAGAGCTGGGCGTGTTTTTCACATTCTGTCACCAGGTCCCGAAGCCCGCAGGCCAGCAGCGGCTGAGCCGTGTGCTTGTCCAGGACTTTAGAGAGGGTCTCCTTGGCCCCCAGGCAGCAGAGCACCACCGCATAGTCCTTGTGCATCGAGGCCAGGCGATGCAGGAAGCAGAGCAGCTCCTGAACAATCTGAGCCCGGAGGCACAGAGATTAATACGTGGGAAACAAGGGCAAGCCACGTAAGGGTTGAAAGGTAGGTTTAGTAAAAGGACTGAAAAGGACTGTCTTTAGTAAATGTCATGGCTGAGATTTTGGAGAAACTCAGAAGCCTAGGGACAGGAGAGTACCAAAGACAGGTAGGAAGGGAATATTGGGGTGCTGGGACCCCAAAGTGAGTTGGCAGGAGCTGAGCACAGCTTCCCAGGCTTCTTCCTGCCAGGGCCATGCTACCTCAAGAGCCAAACTCGGGCCTGAGCCCTGCAAACCCTGAAGGGTGGAGACCAAGCGATGTCTGGGCTACCAAACGTGGGCTTCTCCTACACCCAGAATCTAAAATACAGCCAAAAGGCTTACACAGGCATACCTCATTTTATTGTGTTTTGCTTTATGTTTCACAGATGTGTTTTTTACAAATTAAAGGCAAGACCCTCCACCAGCAAAAAGATTATAATACTCCCTTAATTGCAATATTCATTTTATTGCAGTGGTCTGGAACCAAACCCCAATATCTGGGACACGCGCCTGTACTTCAGAGACCCAGGTCTGGAGACTCTTAGATGACATTCCTTACCCACCCCTCCCAGTATCCAAACCCATCCAGAAAGGCTATTCTGTGCTCTCCAGAAGCAGCTGGTGCCCCCGGAGACTGCCTTTCCCTCCCCAGCCCTGGCCAGGGCTCTGGTACCTCAGAGTCACTGCTGGGGCCACTCAGGCAGTTGAGGCAGGGCTCCAAGACCTCATGCCAGGGGAGGGCCAGCGCCTCAGCGTGATCCAGCAGCTGGGTCATGACCCTGGTGAGGAGATGAGAACAAGTGAAGTCCCTGCAGTCAGCCAGCTCCCCTCGCCCCCAACGCACGGGTGCCTGAACAGGTCCCTTACCTCAGCGTGCTCAGTAGCAGAGTTTTGTTGGGTCCAGGGGCATCCAGAGCCCGCAGCAGCAGGAGTAGGGGCTGGGCCTCCTTCTGGAGATGCTTGAGGAGGGACTTGAGGAGGGGCCTCACGGCACCCCTGGGGCCGACCTCCGGGCACAGCACGCGCTCCAAGTCCAGGATGAGCTCTGCAGATGGGCCCCCAACCAGGGACCGAGTCAGCAGCTCAGCAGACCCGCCCTGGCCCCGGGCACTGGGGGTCTCCAGTGTTGCTGCTCAGGCACAGGGAGGAAGAAAATACGTATGAAGAGGATTTATGCAAACTGGCCAAACCAAGAAATGGGTAGTTCCTGAAAATCACCCCAAATTTTCCTCCCATTTGGAGGATGGCTGCAGTTTTTACACAAATATAGAGTTTTCTTTCCTGACCTGAAATATTTATCTAGTTACATCTGAAAAAAAAATGCCTAGTATGGCGAACACTGTCACATTCATACTTTTTTTTTTTAAAGATTTTATTTATTTTCAGAGAGAGGAGAAGGGAGGGAGAAAGAGCAATGTATGGTTGCCTCTCACATGGCCCTCACTGGGGACCCGGCCTGCAACCCAGGCATGTGCCCCGACTGGGAATCGAACTGGGACGCTCATACATTTTTAATTTCTATGGCCATACGATTATACTGTATTATTAAATGTGAGCTACGCTGTTACATTAGCCAATCAATGTTAGCTGGTGCGATCACATCCCTGTACCTACCTAGCGTCGGGGCTTGAGGTGTACGGACAACAGACACACACTGCTCGGTTCAATTTCTCCCCCCGCTTCTGTGTTTTCACTTGTTCGTTAAGCACAAAGGGCTTCCTCCCCACGACATCAGTAGTTCATGTTTCTAGCCACAGACTTTGTGTGTTGTAAATTACAATACCCTACAGAAGGCCTCTCTGTAAGTTACTTCAACCAGCCTAGCTGCCAGTAAGACGGGGCCACGCCCTGACCACACAGATGGCAATCCTCGCGCTGAAAGCCATTCAGAGAAGGCAATTTCCTTGTACCTGTTCTAGAGTCTCCCTCTCCTCTTGGTCAGGAAGTTCTATGTAAAACCTAACTTAATCACCAAAGAGCCCTCACTCATTTCCTGAAGGTTCACTGCGTCCTTCCAGTGAGGCATTAGGACATGAACGGCAGTCTTCCCGGCCACAGCTGGCACTGACTCCTCGGCAGAACCACCCCCTCCACGACGGTACCTGCGTGCTCGGGACTGCCTGGTGGCTCCGAGTAGCGATTGAGAAGCACCATGAGGACGGTACGTGTGGTGGGCACGGGCTCTGTCTCCAGTGCTAGCCCTGAGTGCCTGAACAAGGTGTCCCTCAGCTCCTGGGTTAGAATCTGATCTCCCAGAGTGTGGTGGTTGCACAAAAGCAGGCTGAGCAGGATCAGGCCATTTCTCACTGCAGACGCGCACCTGGAGGGAGGGAGTTGAATGCAACAGAAACAGGAAGTACGTACACAAGGGAGAAGCCCTACGGCTGGGGAAGAATGGGCTCCAGGGGTCCCCGACCTCAGGTTACTCCTCCCAATCCCAGGAAGGAAGGTCAGGGTGTCACTGCTCTCTAGGAGTTGCCCTACCCCCAACCACTTGGCCTCTCTTCCAATGACAGAAGGGCCACTAAAGTTTCACCCAGAAGTTAACAACGTAGAAATTCCCTCTGAGGGGAATTTCTGTGGAGCACGAGAGAGCTGGGCAGAGGAGCAGTGGTGACAGGCTCAGCAGGAGTTTGAAGTTCGGGGGTGACGCGCTGACCCCTCAGTATTTAGCATCAGGGTCACGGCTGCAGGGATGGTAAGGAGCAGGCTCTCGGAGCCCGGGCGGGTGGCTGAATCGATGCTGGCAAAGATCTCTCTGGTCATCTGCACGTCAAACAACGGGTAGACGGGATCTTGGCCAGTAACAAAAGTGGGGATCTCCGAGGAACTGGCAATGGCCAGCATCTTCAGTGCCTGCAAGGGGAATGTAGACGCAGAGTGCTGAGTGGGCAGAGCTGCCCCGCAGAGCCAGGCCATCATTCTAGACCTCAGACTCTGGGCAGGCTGAGCTGCTTGCAAACAGGTCAAGTAAGAGATGGAAATGGCAAAGGTAGTGATAGGACATCAAATGCTAAAAAACAGAAAAAAGGCTGAGGCTCTAGCAGCACCAAGGTTACACGAGCGCGGCAGCTGCCCCTCCTGCAGCTTTCCCTCAGGAGGCACCCGTCACAGCATCGAGTTGTCCCCAAAAGCTTTCCTTGAAATGGTCTTCCTTCTTGCTTGACCACTCCCCCCTTCGCACAACCTCTCTTCCCTGCCTTTCGTAACTTCCTGTCCTCCTGTTGTTCCTCTGCCTGGGCTAAACCCTCCAGGAATCAGAAATTACTCTCAGGATAATGCCTCTTCTGAGACCTTGCCCCTTGCAGCGAGCGCTGCCTCATGGTTATGCTTTCTCCCTTCGGCTGCCCACTCTCCCCGAGTAGTTGAATTCTGTAGATTGTAAGTTATCAACAAAATGATGCAATTTTGTTGCAGGGCAAGAGTTTGAATTTAGAGGCAAATGCTGTACTTTGGTCATGCGATTTGAAAAGGTCAGGGAACTCTTTAAGCGGGCCTGGCCTGGATATGAATGCTTGGCTGCTCTTGGGAGGAGCGGTACCTCCTGGGCACACAGAGGAAGGCGCCTGCCTGCCTCCCCCGGGACAGCCTGCTCCCGGAGGACATGTGATCCTGTCCACGCTGCTACGCTGCTGCCTTTATACTGCTGGAACGCATCCTCAGAACCAGAATTGAGGCCTACCTGTCCCCCACTCTCAATAGAGCGCACCCTGCCCACATCCTACCAGCCAGCACTTACGTCTGGATAAGCCAGGAAGCAATTCGGTTAAGCCCCCCTGGACGAGGGCCTCCCTTCCCTACTCTCTGGTCCCAGGGCAGCCAGATGACGGCAATGCTGACTTTGACCCACATCTGAGAAAGGGTATTTTCTGTGTAAGGGTACCACTCAGATCAAAGGGTAGAAAACTACTTTGTCACATCTAGAAAATTAGTGTTTAACAAGACACCTACCTGTAATTAAAAAGGCATGGGAGAGTTACTTTTTCACACCTGAAAATGTAACTCCTGACCTTCTCCTCCAGCATCCTCCCACCCAGTAAACGGCCACCTCATCCATCCTGCTGCTCAGTTCTAAACCTTAGAGTCACCCTTAAAGACATTCCTCTCCCTTTCTCCAAACACGCACTCGGTCTCCAAGACTGTCCAGCTGTAACTCTTAAATCCATCTGCATCTTTCAGTGCCAAGGTCCCATCTGTGGTCTAAATCACCGCAGTACCGCCTCAAGGTCAGCACCCCCCAGCCCGTCCACCCCTCACTCCCGCCAGCCCAGCCCACTCACCGCCAGCCCTGCCTGCTGCACCAGGACAGAAGTCTTGTATTCCTGCATGCAGACCAGCACGGCATAGATGCCACCCTCTCTGGCAAAGAGCGGGCGCCACTCATACTTGGTCATGAGCAAGTAGAGGAGGCGCAGGGCTAGCACCACCACCATCTTCTCTCCCACCTGGTTGGTCAGCAGCTCCACCAGCATCTTCACCAGCTTCTCTCTGAGAGGAAAGAAATTGGAGTTTCTCACCCCAGGAGCCATGCCCGACTCCCCACCTAACCCCATACACAAAGTTCCGGCGCATCACCGCCCACCCCTTTCCAACCTGCTCTTCTTACCTTAGTCTCACCCCTGACACCCCCCCTGCCGCCCCCCCTGCCGCCCCCGCAGTCTCACTGCCCCGGCTCCTCACTGCAGGAAGGAGTCAGTGGAGCAAAATGGTTGGTTACGAACTCTGGCTCATCTTTTCAAATAAGTCTACAAATTCAATGTAAACCTAATCAAAATGCCTAAAAGTTCTTTTATTTTTTTTTAAGGATTTTATGTATTTATTTTTAGAGAGAGTGTAAGGGAGAAACAAAGAGAGGTGCCCTGACTGGGAATCCAACTGGCAACCCTCTGGCTTGCAGGCCTGCACTCAATCCACTGAGTCACACAGCCTGAAAGGTTTTTGTTTTTTGTTTTTCTACAAAATATGACAGGCAGATTCAGGCCCAGGAAGAGAAAATATGCAAGAATGTCAAAAATGTTTGGAAAGAAAGAATGGCAGACTTCCCTAATAGTCATCAAAATATAAATATAAACTTCTAATAATTAAAACTCTGGAAATAATACAGGGGAGGCAAACAGATCAACAGATGAGAAGAGACGAGGGCAGCATCTTCAGGCAGTAAGGACGGGAAGGACCACGCAAAATGTGATGGGGAGACACCTGGCTACCTGTCTGAAAAAAATAAAGCTGCAACTCTGCTTCACTACATTTGCAAAAATAAATTGCAAATATTTTTAAATAAGTGTAGAAAACAATATCATAGACATTTTTGTAACCCTGAAATAGGATAGACCCTCTTAATAGGACACAAAATCTAGAAGCCATAAAAAGGCTGAAAACTACATTGAATTCAGGTTAGAGAGAAGGTCCAGTGGAAGTGCCGACTGGAAGGAAGGGAAGGAAGTCCTTCCAGAGTCCCCAGATCACGGTGAGCATCACAAGAGGGGGAAAACCAGGACTGACATCTCTCTCCAGTGACAGAGATGCATTCTGAGCCGGTGGACTAGGAACTACAGTACACAGGAGTACAAACGGCCGGGCGCGGTGGTGCAGCCTGGAGTCCCAGCTACCTGGGAGGCCAAGGCAGGAGGACCGCTCAAGCCCAGGAGCTCCGGGCTCTAGCCCGCTCTGCCAACGGGGTGTCTGCACCAAGTTCGGCATCAATATGGGATGTGGGGAGGGGGGGTGGCCACCAGGTTGCCTAAGGAGGGGTGAACCGGCCCAGATCAGAAATAGAGCAGGTCAAAACTCCCGTGCTGATCAGGAACACAAAAGGAGAAATTCTGAAAAAGAAGGCAAATAAAGGTACCAGGAAAGTTCTGTTTTTATCTGTCTTTTCTCATGTGTTTTATGATGGCTTCAATGTGAGTCAAATACACTTTAAATGCACATCCCCTTCTGGAGCCATGATTTCTCACAAACAAGTCAGCATATATAGGTAACACATATGAACAGGTAAGGAATGTAAGCAGGGATGTTTACCAGAATGTATACAGTGACTATCTCTGCATAGAGGGTCTATCTCTGCAAGGGTTTTCAGATGATTTTTACCTTCATAATTTTCTAACTTTTTACAGTGAGCAGGAATCATTTTATATTTAGAAAATAGTTAATATGATTTTGAAAAAAGGGCAATCAAGATATCTGAAACATAAATAACAGATTAATATCCAGAATGTCTATAAATCAATTAAAAAAGACAAAGACCCAGTAGAAAAGTAGGCAAAGGTTAAAAACAGAGTATTTATCGAAGAAACATAACAAAGGCATGGAAATATGCCTAACTTCATAAAGCCAAGAAATTAACACAAGGAGATACCAATAATTTAAAATTTTGCTAATCTAATAGATTTTTTTTTAAAGATTTTATTTTTTAATTTATTTTTAGAGAGAGGGGAAGGGAGGGAGACAGAGAGAGAGAGAAACAGCACTGTATGGTTGCCTCTTACATGGTCCTCACTGGGGACCTGGCCCGCAACCCAGGCATGTGCCCTGACTGGGAATCGAACCGGGACCCTCTGGTTCCCAGCCCGCGCTCAATCCACTGAGCTACACCAGCCAGGGCTAATCTGATAGATTTTTAAAATATGTTAGTATCCAATGCTGACAGACAGGAGGGAAGGAGGTCCATCAGAACACTGGTATTTGAACTTGGGCATAATCACACTGCACAGTCCTACGCAGAGGGAAACCGGAGGCAGTCCCATGCGAACTGACCGACGTGATGAGCCCTCTTAGACATTACGGTGCAGAAACAAAACAACGACTGTGCTTACATACACTGAAACGCACACTCAGGAAGTGTCCCATATCCAAATACACTCATAAACGTAAACCTAGAGAAGGTCTGAAGGAGACACGCCAGAATGACAGCAGTGAAAAAGAACTTTAGCTTTTCATTCTACGCTCTTTTTGATAGACTTCAGATCTTTTAAAATGAGAATGTATTTGTATGTTATTTATATAATTAAGGAATAGTAAAAAAAAATTTTTTTAAATAGAAAGAAAGTAGGGAGGGAGGAAAAAAGAAGGGAAAAGAAAAGGGAAAAAACTCAAGTTCTAGAGACAAAGGGACCTAGATTTCAGTCCTGGCCCTGCTTTCTGCCAGACTTGGGGGAGGTAAGTTCTCCGAGCCTCGGCCGCCTCAGCCGTGCGACGGGGTAGGAACAGGAGCGAGCCTTGCTCGGGTGGCAGGAGGACTTCGTTGGAGACCGCAAGGCAAACGAGCGCGGAGCGGAGCGGAGCAGACTGCTCCAACAGTCGTAGCCATGACGCCATTCTGCCCTCCTGCTCCGGCGCTCCTCAGAGGGCCCTTCTCCCACCCCGAGCCTTTCTAGTTCTCCATCCCACAGCGCCTTCCCACCCTGCCGCTCCCCTGCCTCCCCAGCGTAAACCAAAGCCTCTCCCCTCTCCACCACGCCAACCTCAGGGTTCTGTCAGGACGGACCAGAGGGTGGTCCCGCTCAGTGACCTCCTCCGCAGCGAGCGAGAGGGCATAGAGCCCGGAGAGCTGCAGGTGTGTGTCCGAGCTGGATATCTGCACAGTAGCCACAACAGCCGCCGCATGCTGGTCCAGGGCACTGCGCGGACCAGGGCCCCGCAAGGCTCTAGCCATCTCTGAAATTGATGGGAAAGGCACTGGCTTAAGAAAATGCGGCACCTCCGTGTTGGAAGTCCTGAAAGGTCAAGCCCAGTTATCCTAATGACATTTTAATGCATCACTCACTACTGCAGCGTGCACTCAGAACTTATCCAATTCTGTGTAAAGCATTTCATAGTCAAATGATGAAGACACTCTGGATAATGGGCCCTCCTTTCCCGGGGACACTGAAGAAAGGGAGCCGTGACTGATGAGATGTGATCAAGACCAAAGGAAAAATGGATATGCGCTTCCAAGCATTTTCCTATGCAAATGTGACCTTGCTCCACCCTCTACCCTAACTACCCACTTCTCTGGGGACCACCCAGGACTTTTTTCAACTTCTTTGCCCTCCCCTCCTAGCACCTAACTTACCGCTGGCTGCCTCCTTTATCTCGGGGGGCAGAGCCATGCCCTCGGTCACCAAAAGCTGGTTAAATAGTTGCGAATCACTCTGTGCCATGGGGCGCTCGGTTTTCCCCTTGGCAGGCTCTGCCTCTGCTTTATGGGGCTCAGCCTTTGCTTTGGAGGACTCGGTCTCTTCCTTGGAGAACTTAGCCTCCAATCTGGACTCCTCTTCTGGATCCAGGGTGCGGGAGTGACTTCGTGAAGAGGACGAGCTGCTCAGTGTATCAGGCTGCTGCCCATACTTGGTGTAGATGTGGGAGTTGAGTAGGTCCCTGAGGGTGCTCCCCTCAAACCTATTCCTGAGGACCTGCAGCAGACCCTCAGCCACTTCTCTGGGCACAGAGATTTCACCTAGGGCCTTTTCATCCCAGGTCTGTCAACAAAAGGAGGTGTACATTTCAGGAACGAGCAGACACAAAGGTCCTGGGGACAGTCAATGGAACGGTGGCCAGCTCCTGCCATGCCCTGCACACCTTCTACATACCAGACCCTCCTCCCCCTGCAGGGCCCCTCACACACCCTAACCCATAGCACCAGCTTCCTCCTAAGCACCCCTGTATCTAGAATTCCCTTGGATAACCCCACCTCCAATCCCTCCTCTGACCGCACTACCAACTCTCTAGGTGTCTCAGGCCTGTATACCTCATCCAGGTTCTCCTGAAGACTCTGAAAAACTGGCTGCTGCTCACATATGTCCAACTTCTTGATGAAGAAGAGCAGCTCCCACCACTCAGCCTGGGTAAGGTGTCCCAATCTCTCACTCTTCTGAGGCTCAGGCTGGAGATACGGCAGAGAGTACAGCCCATCCACAGGCTTCCAGTCCCAGGAGGGAAGTGCTGAGAATGCAGGCATAGGGGTCTCAGCACCCACCAGGGGCAGAGCGGATTTCTCAGTCTCCGGGGCAGCGCCTGGTTAGGAGTGGCTTCATCCCGGCCAGTACTCCTCTGTTCAGAGACATACTGTCGGTGCCCCTCCAAGGCTTACCTGTGCCCAACATGGTAGTCCCTGGCCCCCTCTCCACAGCTGCTGAAGCTGTATCCTTAGCAGCTTCCTCTGGGCCCAGGATCTCCAGCATGTGCCAGTGCACCCAGTAGGTGCGACCCATCGACTGCCAGAAGACCTGATACAGAAGAAGATGGAGGGAACAAGAACAGAGAGGGTTCACCCTCCAAGCCCTGGATTGGGCAGGCTTGACCCGGGGCATACAGCCCTCAGACGCACACCTGGCTAGGCTTGGGAAATAACAAAAGGCTCCCTTCCCGTATCAGGGAAGGTCTTGCCTCTCCTCTCTTCCCAACCCTGATGGCCTCTGCCCCTCCCGGCCAACTCCACCAGCGTGTCTGTGTCTGTGGGTCTAGGGGTGGGTGGCGTGTCTCTGTATGTCAGTTCTGCTTCCTGGGCGCGAGTCTCTCCTTGACCTCACAGCCTGCCCACTCCTGCCAGGCTTTCCCAGCCCCTCTAAAGGCCCCCTTTTAATTGATGATCCCCTTCTAACCAGTCTAGTTCCCTTGGGTGGCCTGCCAGAGCCCCAGCTATGTGTCACCCAAGAAGACCCCCAACAGCGTCCCACCGCCACGCGCTGGCTCACCTGCACGGGGGGCACGCCACTGTTGCTCTGCCGGAACTCGCCCTCGTCCCCGGCGCTGATCTCCTCGTAATCATCCAGCATCCGCACTCGCATGCCCGGCGCCAGCGTCTGTTGCACATATTCGCCATAGCCACTTCGGCTAGAGAATTCGTAACGCTGGCGGAAGGCCGGCCCTTGCTTTCTGGAGGTGGCAACGATGGGGGGCAGTAAAAGGCTAGGGCCTGAAATGCAGGGCTGAAAGATGGACCGGGATGGCCGGGGAGGCGACGCGCTCCTTTCGCTGAAGGTCTGGGCCCAGCCCATGCTCCGCACGAGCTCGGAGATGAGGTTACCCACGGCCATACTGAACTCCAGCTCCTGCTGCCCCGGGCTTTTCTCCCAGGCGAACTCCTCCCTTGAGGACAGGGAGCCCGGGGCTGCAGCCCCCGACTCTGGATTGTTGTTCAGCTGATCCAGCAGGGAAGTGACGCATAGGTAGCGTTTCACCAGGGAGAAGAGCAGCTTCCCTGGGATCTGTCGGACACAGTCTGTGGTGTAGGTTCATCTCCCAGCTTGAGCCCCACCCCTTTCCCCTCAGTATCACCCTCTATGGAAAACTGCAACGGCCTCAACCACATACCTACAGTTCTCAAACTACGATTACATAAGAAACACACAAGGAGGGTCTTAACCCAGATTCCTGGGTCCTAACCTGAGAAGTTCTGAGCAGGGAGGGGCATGAACCTTCATTTTCACAATCTCCCCAGGTGGCCCTGGTGCTGATGCCGGCCTGAAGCACATTTTCAGAAATGATGCCCAAGACCTCAAACAGCACTGTCCCCACAGCCACTAGAGTACCTGAGGCAGATGAATGCCCTCGAAGGCCATGCAGTGCTCCTCAGAGGATGTGGTCTCTGCAAACAGCTCCAGCAAAGTATAGCGGCTGTCAAAATCCATGTGCTGCTCAATGCCATCTTGCTGGCTCAGCGACAGAAGGACGTGAGCCCGACTCCCTGCAATCCACACCCAATCCGTATCTTCTCCCCAGTCCCCGACACTCCCTGCTGCCTTTCCTAGACTCTCATCCCCTAGGCAAGGCTTTCGCTTCTTTGTGGCCCAGACTCACAGGAAGATATACATTTTACACGGTAGCCTGACATAAATGTGCACATCTGTAACTGAAATATACATCGCATGCTATAAAACTTACCTTCTTGCTACATACTAGTATTTTACATTTTTTAAAAATGTGCTTATAATTCACCAACCTGGTTACATAACCAACTAATGACTCTCAAGCCAGTTTAAAAATATAAACCTACCCCATTCTCTTCTGCCACTGCACTGAGAAAGAACAAATAAACCAGAGTCTACATTTTATCCTGTATAGATTAATAAGTAACAGCCTATTAATCTGTATTTTCCCTTTGCAGAGTTGGGAAATCCTTCCTTTTCCTGTTCTTATTCTTTATGGCCCACTCTGTCCAGCACTTTGCTTCCTCCCCAGGCTGTCTCTTACCGGCGTCGTGGGCTGCCAGAGCCTGCAGCATCTTGCCCGCGCTCCGGCGGATCTGAGGCTCGGGGTTACACAGCATGTGCATGAGCAGGTCCAGAGCTCCTGTCTCCCTGAAGACCCCCGCGAGGGGCCTGATGCTGGCATAGGCACTGAGCACGTGGACGGTGTGGAGCACAGCGGCTGCGAGGCTCGAGGTCCCGCCTTCCGCCAGCTGCCGGGAAGCCCTCTGCACCAGTGCCCGTACATCAGCCTCCATTTCTCCCATCGACACTTCGTCCAGGCCTGCTGGATCTCGGGGGAAGCTTCCGGAACCCCCAGCTGGTTCACGCTGAGGTCCCTTAGATAGTGCCCACTCACCTAACAGCATGGGGCAGTTGGCGTAGACCTCGGGGGCCGACAGCCACATGAGGATGTGCTCTGCCTTGCCCTCTTCTACACCCCCTCTACCCACTTCCCCACACTTCAGGACACTCCATCGGATCAGGTATTCAGGACTCCCATCATGCCCAGGACGCTGTCGAATAAGTTCTTCAGGATATGCCTGCAGCCGGGGCCCCAAGGGCACCATGAGGTCCCCAGGACGTTGTTCCCCCACCATCCAGACCTCCTGGAACACACAGAAAGATAAAGGCAATATGGAAAAGGGAAAAGACTACATGGAGAGGGTGGAATCTTGAGACACTGACGGGGTGGGTGGTAACGGATAGGCTGCATGATGGAATTTAGAGGCCAAATAGAAAGGCCAAGAATAAGATGAAATAAATAACTTGAGCATATTTTGGGATTTATAAGAGAAGGAGAATGGGCCCTGGCTGGTGTAGCTCAGTGGATCGAGCGTGGACTGGGAACCAGAGGGTCCCGGTTCGATTCCCCGTCAGGGCACATGCCTGGGTTGCGGGCCGGGTCCCCAGTGAGGGCCATGTGAGAGGCAACCATACATTGCTGTTTCTCTCCCTCTCTGTCTCCCTCCCTTCCCCTCTCTCTAAAATAAATAAATAAAATCTTAAAAAAAAAAGAGAGAGAGAAGGAGGATGGAGTGAAAACAGATGAGGATGAAATGAAGAGGTTTAAGAAATGGAAGAGGTTATGTGAAAGATGAGAATAGACGAGGTAACAAAAAGAGTTGATAGATAGGTAGGACAATCTGGGCAGAACAGCAGAGGGCCTAAGGGACACAGATCAGGACTCAGAAGAATGACATGAATGAACGGGAAGGACAGAGTAGGGCTAGAACAAGTGAGGAAAGTCAGGGTGAGGGAGGGCTAAGGCAAGGGGTATATATGACAAGGCGGCAGACAGAGAACAGACATAAAAGGAGGCTGGGCCGTGGACACCCACATCCAGATGGCTGGACGGGAGAAGCATAGGAGAGCACTGTGAAGGGGAAAGGAGTCTGGGGAGCCAGATAAAATGGAAGAAAAAGACCAAACCCCACCCTCTCTACATGTATGGTGAGGGTCCAAGTTGGGTAGATGTAGATGAAGGCGACAACCATGGAGTTGAAGGGTAAGGAATGAGGTCAGGAGATGGGGAGGGAGGTATCAGAGGGACAATATACTGCAGATTTCAGAGTCAGATAAATGTGACTCCAAATTCCAGCTCATTGACTTACTATGTACGTAGTTTTAGACAAGTTACTTAATCTTGAGCCTCAGTTTTCTCCTCTGCAAGATGGTAATAGTATTCACACCTAACTCATGAAGCTGTAAAAACTGAAGATCACCTCTATAAAGCACTTAGAACAGCGTCTAGCCTAGCACACAGTGAGTGCTCAGTAAACATGATCTAGTATTATTATTAGATGGAGAAGGTAGGGGCAGTCCCCAGATAAATGGCACATTGTTAAGCCAGAAGATTATAAAGGGGAGCGGGGTGATGGCTACACTAGTAATCAGGAAAACACAGGTATGATAAAAAGTGGTGTGGGGGCAGCGGAGAGTGGCCAGAATAAGAATGTAAAGTTAACCAGGATGAAAGACATGGTGATCAGGACAGGAGTCATGCTGGGCTACGGGAATACATAAGAATTTTAAAAAGATGTGAAGAGAAGGGGAAATACGGGGTGTGGACCTCCATGGAGACAAGGGTCCAATTACCAGGGGGCGGGGCAAGACTGGGAGATAATCAGTGACTTAGAGATGAACAACTAACTGGTGAGCAGGGTGAAGTAGAACAATAGGATAGGCCAAAATTGGGGGAGAGGGGAGCGTGTTTTAACTACCAGGAGCAATAAACTGAGGTGTGAAGGTGAGGTTTAGACACGGGGATGAGACAGCAGGTAGGTGCAGGTAACAAGGTCAGGCCCAACCTTGCAGACCAGCAGAGGCGGTGCAGAAGGCCAGAACCTGCACAGGTTTGTTTGGAGGGTGGGGTGAGCAGGTGTGGGGTGAGCTGGGGCGGGGATGGGGTGGGTTGGGAGGCGGCACGGTGGGAAAAGGCTGACAAAACTGGACAAATGTCAGGGAGCTCACGTCGTCAGCCCCACAGAAAGTGGGTAAGGGGCTGGGGAGGGACAGGGCAAGGATCGGGTTCACACAGAACTCTCCTCTCACCTCCCGCTGGAACCCCACGGCCGACCGGCTGATCCCGCCGTCGTGGCCCCGCCCCCTCAGCAGCTCCCTTCCGGGTCACACAGCTAGTGCACGCCTCGCCGGGCGTCTACGGGTCCCAACGCGGCCCATGGCTGAGCATGCGTAGTACCTACCAGCCGTTCCGTTGGCGCGCTCAGCGTAGGGGGGTGACGGGAAGGTGGCGGGGTGTGCTGCGGACAGAGCGTGCAATCGTTGACATGTTGCCGCCTCTTTGCAGCGGTAGGCAACCTTTCACATCCACACTCAACTTTGAGGCCTTTCCCTCTCCACCCCTGGGTCTGCCTTCCTCATCTCCTTGAAATCTAGCCACCCACCCTAGCGCTGTCCTTTGACTTTTCGCTAGGTCACTTGGCCATGAATTTACCAAACCCCTCAGCAATGCTTTGGATTGGTTGAGTCACTTTCTATTAATTAAAATGGCATTTGTATTGACCTAAGCACCCAAAAAAGCCACGCACATGAAGTCCCCAGCTCTGCAAAATGTTCCTTAAGTTAAATTGTACAGAGCTCAATAGCACGAAGCACCCTTAACATTGCTGGGGGTTTTTTTTTAACTTTTTTTTAAAATTTATTTATTTTCAGAGAGAGAAGGGAGGAAGAGCAATGTATGGTTGCCTCTCACATGGCCCTCATTGGGGACCTGGCCCACAACCCAGGCACGTGCCCCCACTGGGAACCGAACCCAGACCCTCTGGTTCCCAGCCCGCGCTCAATCCACTGAGCTACACCAGCTGGGCTACGTTGCTGTTTTCAATCTAGCAGCCAGGCTTCCTTCTCAGAGCAGCACCTTTTGGGGTTTGATTCGCGTTCATAGCTCTGTCCCTCCCTAGATGGAAAAACAGAAGCAAAGACCCCACAGTCTGTGCACAAAAATGATACATTTATTGAAAGAGTATTTTTTTTAATACAAAAGAAAGCTCTGTACATAGGACTGTGACCATGTCCACTATTCCTGGGTCAGCATCCCAGGGGAAGTAGAAACCACTAACATACACACCCCACATTCACACACATACATTCACTCGAGCGCGCACACACACACACCCCAGAGCCACCAAGGAAGGGAAACACCAAGGGTTGCTGCACATGTAAATGCCACCTTATCCCTGATGCACGCATGTTCTCCCAAGGCTATGCTCACACAACACATATTATAAGCACTTTGCCTGATTCACTCACTGGGTCTGTCTTTTGTGGGAAGGAGAGGAAGAATTCATCAAAGTCTCCTCCCCTGGGTGGGGGAGTGGGGAGTGAGTGAGTGAGGGTGGAGTGAAACGAGCAGAGAAAAGGGCTGGGCAGTTACAGACCTGAGTCCCAAGCCCCCCAACTCTCTGGCCCCTGATTTGCCATGCCCCAGCCTTGTAAGCCACCCATAAGCCCCAGCTGTCTCCAGGAGAAAGCCCAGAAAGGAGACTTCCATCTTGCACCCCAAACTGGGGCAAGACAGCAATGGGGGTTAGAGGTTAGGGGGTTCTAAAAAAATGTCGGCAAATCATCCCCTTGATAACTAGGCTGTGCGTAAAATCTTTCCCCACCCCTTCACCTTATCACAGAAGCAGGCCTATTCTTACTGAAGGCAGACATAGGATTAATAAAACTCCACCCCATCTGCTGCCCCGTTCTGAAAAAGCTTCCTTTCTGGATATCCGTGGTGAAGGTGGGCTCTGACACAGGGTAAAAGATCCTACCTGTGTGTTGGCCCACCCTGAAGGTCTACCCTAAAGGGGGCAGAGGAGGGTGGGGCACGGCCCCTGTACAAATTACATAAATACTGAGGTTACACTTAGAAAAATAAAGTCATTTTCTTCAAGGCTTTTTGTCTTAATTTTAAAAAGTTACAGTAGCTGCTCACTCCCTGGGAGAGCTGCCCACTTCTGGCTCCCCTATCGCTGCACTCAGCCCAAGAGCTGCTCCCATTTTTTTCTGACCCCCTCTCCTGCCTCTCACCCCCTCCCAGACCCCACCCTGCTCACTGCAACTTGGGCCCCAGGTAGCTGCAGGCCTGAGGAGCACAAGGCTGCAATGCCCATGCGTGTGGCACAAATGAAGTCAGTTTTCTCTACCTGACACCCTCCCACTCCCACCCCCACATTTGGTCTCCCTCTTCCCTCTCCCTAGCAACAGCCCTAAAGGGCAAAAAGAGGCCCAGAGCTGTGGGTCACCCTCCCCACCCCGTTGGGGCATGGCCTGAGGGCCCCTCCCCCGGTTTTCTCCTGGAAACAACCCAGGACCGGGCAATCCCAGAATCTCCCCCTCACACTGGTGGGCCCCAAGTTGATGGGGTGGCTCTGTCCCCAGAGGCCCAGCCAGTTCTGGGGAGCCCCAGGGCTCCCCAGGGAAGGGGAGCTTGGGCAGGGAGGGGGACGAGAAAAACGCCATAAAAAAAGTTAAATATTTTAAAAATATATATTTATAGATTTGTTTTCACTTCGTCTCCTCAAATAAAAAGTTCAAAATCAACTTTAAGTAAAGCAGCTGGGAGGAGAGGGGGGAAGACAGGGAGAGGGAACAACGGTTCCCTCCAACCCAGGAGCCCCAGGAGTTCCAAAAGGAGCGGCAAGGCAGGGCAGGCAGCCCCACGAACCTGCTCCGTGCACGAGCACAGCTTCTTGGGAGCTGTAGGGGCACCGGGCAGCGACATGAGGGAAGGAGCCCCATCTCCCCAGCTGGCTCCCTGAGGGGCAAGGGGAGGGCTCTATCCACCCAGCCTGTGGCAGACACAGTGCTGACCGTGGGGTCAGCAAGAAGGCTGGGCAGAGGACCCCAACTGCTTCCTCAGGGCTGGGGGGGACACAGCGCCTCGTCCCACAGACACCTGTTGTGGGAAGATAGGGCACGGTCCCACTGGGAAAGCTAATACTCATGGCAAAACATGGAACCAAGCTGGCAAGGGCAGTCTGAGGAGGGAGGGCAGCACCCCCATCAACAGAAACGGGAGGTGGAGGCAGAAGGAGGGGCGAGAGAGGGAGGACAGGGTGGAGGGTAGGCTGGCCCATTTCTTTGGCTGGAGTGAGAGGGCTCAGTCCTGTGGCTACCCACTGCTCCTCCCCGCCTCCCTCCTGCGGCCCGTCAACATGTGTGTAAAGAAAACGTGAAAAGGCAACAATAAATAAGTGGTGCCGTCCCTTGGGCCATCTGTCCAGGGCGGTAGGGCGGATCAGTCACTCTTGGTGCTGTGGGCGGCGTCCAGGTTCACCACCTGTAGTTCGGTGAGGTTGCTGCTGCTGCTCCCGGCCTGCTGTCCTATCACGGCCATCTGGAGGGAAGTGGGTATGGAAGGAAATGGGGGCAGGGACTGATCAGCCAGCTCAGGCTCCTCCTGCTTGCCCACCTGCCCACCAGAGTTCTTACCAGGAAAATAAATAGGACTCCTGGCTAGGGATGGGAACTCTGACCAACTGGTAATGCAATCCCCAAGGTCAAGATAGCTGGCTGGCTGGGATGGGATGGAATGAGAGGGACTCCCACCTACCTGGTGAAGCTGAACTGCAGAAACAGGGATCTGCACTGTCCCAGATGGCGCTGTCAGGAACACCTGGGGGACACCGCCTGCGTTGGAAAATAGGAGACTCAAATTGAATATTTTGAGAGAGAAACTTACTGTTATTGGAGCAGTGCCGATAAATGCACAAATGACTGGGTGAGTCTCAGATATAAGTGCCCCAGAGTGAGTGTCCAATTATGTCCAAGTATGCATGCGGGTATGTGTTCAAGTGTGCACGAGTGTCCAAGTGGACAAACGTGGGTGCCAGAGTGTGTGCAAGCATCCGTGTGTGTATGTGTAGGAGTATGTGTGCACATCCTACTTTGTGTATGTGTGTGGGTATACGTATCTGGTGGGGGGGCATTTGAATGTGTGTGTATGTGTATAAGGGAAGCAATGGTCCTCCTTTGCTCAGCCCTGCCCCCTAACTCACCTTGCTCCTGGACCTGGCTGTGGGCCACCTGCATGGTGGATGGCGCCTGGGAGAAGGCATTGAGCACGGTGAGGCCGCCATCTGTCAGGCCCGAGGTGGGTGCGTACATCACCGCATGGGGGCTAGGGTACATCATGTGGCCGCCCACAGTTGTGGGCACAGATGACGTCATGATGGTGGCAGGCAACGTCACTGGCAAATACAGACACATGTCAGGGAGGCTGACACTGCTCCCTACTGATATCTCCCATCCCACTCCCAGGAATTTTAAGCCTCCAGAGCCCTCTTGCTTTCCCAGGTCAGAGGCTAGACAAGACTTGTTCCTCTGCCCCCTGCCATCAACTAAGAAAAGCCTTAATTTTTCTTGAGCACAATAATGCCAGTCTTTAGCCGCATCCCACCACACTGTGCTACTCAATTGTCTACCTGCTGAATTCTCTATTCCAAGACCCTAACGCTGTGGAAAAACAAAGATTACAGTGACTGACCCAACCTAAGGAAGCTCAGATACTTTTAGGGAGCTCCATTATCCCATTTTTATTTGTCCTCATTCCTTCCTCTTCCTAAATGTGTGGCTACCAAATGCATCTTTTAAGTAAGTACTTCTCAAATGTAAATGTGCATACAAGTCACCTGGGGTTATTATTAAAAATGCGCATTCTGACTCAGTGGGTTTGGGGTGAGGCTTAGTAGTTCACATTTCTATCAAGCTCCAGGGTGATGCTGGTTCTCCACAGATGACACTTTGCATAACAAAGATGGAAAATAACAAGAACTTAAAAGTAATTTTATTTTGAAAGTGTCTCATTTCTGAAATGACTAGAGACACTGAGAGAAATTAAGGCTCCTCTGAAGCCAGAGGACCCTTCCACAAGGGGGGAAGCTGCCCTAGAAACCCTTCCTGGTAGTTAAGCAAATGTGACTCTTTGGGCAAGCAACTTCTGTCGGGGCCTCGGGCTTCTCATCTGAATGTGGAGGAAGGTGGCTCCAATGGTCCCTAATTTCTTCCTAGATTCCAGAGCCCTACTGCATGCAGGGCAGGATTCAAAACCCAGCCACCCACACCTGACTTTCACTTAAGAATTAAGGTAGCCTTGGCTCCTGTAGCTCTGCGGATTGAGCACGAGCTGGGAATCAGAGGGTCCCGGTTCGATTCCCAGTCAGGGCACATGCCTGGGTTGCAGGCTGGGTCCCCAGTGAGGGCCATGTGAGAGGCAACCACACATTACTGTTTCTCCCTCTCTTTCTCCCTCCCTTCTCCTCTCTCTAAAAAATAAATAAATAAAATATTAAAAAAAAAAAAAGAATTAAGGTAAGTGTGAAGCCAAAAACCTCAGTCTCCGCATTAAGAAATTCTCTGAGCACCTGCTGCTAGATCTCATGAAGGAGACAGGACAAGGAGGTGACAAAGCTTTGAGCTGTACCTGTCCCGCTGGAGGAGGTCTGCGTGAGGTCTGTGCTGCTGTCGCGAGAGGGAGACGCTTGCTGTGGGGCCTGGTGCACCTGAATGGCCTGCACTGGGACCTGCTGGGCCACTGTCCCACCTATGAGACACAGAGACTTATTCGTATTCTGTCCTATCCAGCTACCACCTGCACCAAGCACCCTCAAACATCCCCATGCCCAGGGTTTGGCACACTGCTCCCTGGCTCCCATCGCTATCTTTCATGGGAACCTCCCTGTCCTGAGTTTTGGTCTCCAGGGGCTTCTATCTTCTGCTTTTGCCCTTCCCCCCTCCTCCCACTCCAGGCCTGGCCTCTGTCCTCTTCAGGGAGCTGCCATTGACCCATCGAGGACATGATCTGCCCTCCAATCAAGGTAGGGAAGTGACAGAATGTCCCTGTGGCAAAGGGGGGCACAGGGCTGGGCTAGCTAGACAAGGCCAGAGCGTATGGTTGAAACGGACTGACAAGGATAGTAGGGATCCCTGTGGGGAAGGGTATGCTTGCCTTGGGGCATCACAGGCTCCTCTCAGGCCCTGGCCCCGTTTACCCTCCTTCTGAGCAGGGGAAGAGGTTCTCCTTGTGCCAGCACTAAACCCACTCTTGGCCTGCTCACTCTGCCCCTTGTGACTCACCAGACATGAGGGTGAAGCTGGTAGGCAGCTGCATGAGGCCCCCGGAGGAGACAGGCCCGCTGCCTGTGCTCTTCAGCACAGTCCCGTTGGCACTGCTGACAGCACTGGGGCTGACACTGGCAGACACTGGTGCCAGGTAGTTGGTGATGGGGAAGGAGGGGCCGCTGCTGACTTGCATGGTGGTGGAGGTGCTGGGCGCTGTTTGGATGGTGGAGGTGGTACCCGGCAGGTTGGTGACTGTGAACACTGGTTTCAGTGAGTCCTACACCCAGAGTAGAGATGGAGCAGTGAGCCTCTACCAGACCCTGCCCCTGTAGAAACTTAGTGTGAATTGACCCCCAGACTAGAACCTGTGTACTTGGGTTCAAATCCCAGCTCTGCCATCTACCTGCTGCCTGGCCCTTGGGCAAGTTACTGAGCTGCTATACTCCAGTTTCCTATCTGTAAAAAGAGGACAATACCTACCCCATAGGTGTTGTAAAGAATAAATAGGTTAACATACATGAAGAACTTAGAACTGTGTCTGGTGCATAAAAAAGAACAGTAAGTATTTGCTGCTCTTACGATGAGGACAATGATAATGTCATTATCGTAATTCCCTGAGCTCTCTGCCCCAGTGGATTGTGGCCAACATATTGGCTGAAGAATCAGGACACCTGGGGCCTGTCCCCAGGTCTGGTGACGACCATTTGTGTGATCCAGGGAAAGTTACTCTCTGAGTGTTAGTTTTCCTCTTCTATAAATACGAGGGGCTGGGCGACGGTGCCCTCTTTAAAACGGTCCTTCCAGCTCAGATTTGCCAGGCTTCTGAGATAGGGACTGAGACTTTTTCAGAGAACGTAGGGTTTGAGAGTGAAAAATCTTAGGGGACTGGCACTTTATGACAATATTTAAGATTTCAATTACCAAAAGAATTCATTCATCCAGCAAGATTTCCTGGGAATAAATGAGCCCTACTGGTAAGAGTTTGAAGATTACAGATGCCACTAAGAGAGGAGGGGGGTCTAGAGCACTGACTGTCCCCTTTGGGAAGGTTTGTTTTTAGAAGGGGAAGGAGGAAGGCAGGAGCTGAGAGCCAAGCCCAGAGAACTGAGGGGTCTCAAAATACTGGGGATTGGTCAGCGCAGGATGTTTGCTAGGCAGACGAGCTCAAAGCCCCTGATTGGTGGAGGCGTTGCTAAGGCAAACAGTACTGCTTCCTTCAATTGGTCAGTTAGTGAAGGGCCACCCGGAAGGCGGAGTTCCCCAGAGGAACTAGGAAGGAAGCCCCGCCCCCTCCTCTAACCGGGAAAAGGAAGGGGGAGGCGTAACTAGGGCGGGCATCCCTAGCCGCCGGGAATACACCCCCTATCGTGCCCAGGTCCGGACATCCTGAAGAGGTAGGTGGCTGCCTAGTAAGGTAGTCACCAGCCCAGTAAGCCTAGCCCACCTGCAGACAGGGCTGAGTTCCCAGGACCCTGGAACCCATGAGTGATCACTTCCTACTCCCCGGTGACCCGGCCTGTTGGGAGGGCAGGGCTAAGCTACACCCCCGCCCCCAGCGGGGAGACAGCTGGCGGGAGGAATGCAAGGGCCCTGCCAGGCAGGCGGGCTGCAGGCGGGAGGCCCGCGTGGAGCCGGAGCCGGCCTTATATGGGCACGGAGGCCGCCCGCTTATCTAGTGGGCCGGCCTCCTGTCAGGATAGCGAGGATGGACACCTGTCCCCTAGGATGAGGGGTACTAACCAGGCCCCACTCCACATCAGTGAGCACCTACCACACGTCCTTGCTGAGGGAGAGAGGGACCCCCTCCCCTCTCTGCCGACCAAGCCCCTCCCCTTCCTTTCCCTCAAACAGGGAACCCAAACACACCTTGGTCTCCCCACTGCTGTCGGACTCGGACACCTGGTAGGTGAGGTCTGTCTCTTCAAAGCCCGTGGCACTCATCCTCTGGTCTGTGGTGGGGTCTGAGCGGGGGGGAGAGTCTGGCGAGTTGAGGCAGGTCTGAATCAGTGCCTTGCCAGTCTCACTGGTAATCATGGGCTGCAGTTTGCGGGTGGCAAAGGTATACACATGGCCTGTCTCACTGGCCACCAGCAACAGCACCTGTGTCCCTGTCAGCGTGGACAGCTCATAGGCCTGGGGATAAGGGGGAGGAGATGGGTAGGTGAGCAAAACTTTTCATCTTTACTTGCCTTGGGAAGTAGGAAAGAGTAGTATACAGTGATCTCAAGCCCCACTCCCATAATGACCTTCCTCTCCAGTGACTTTAGGGGAAGGTCCTATCAGGATATCTGAAGGTGAACTAGAGAGCAGAAAAACTTCATGCCCCTTCTCTAGGAGCAGCCCTACTGACCTGCAGATAACCCAAGCAAACAGTTACAATGCCCTGGTGATGGAACATACAACCTCAGTGAACACAGACAGGCTCAGCGCTCCTCACTGCAGCTTGGTGCCCAGGCGCACAGAGAAATGGCTCCCATTCCCTCCTCAGTCACAGGGACCAGGATGAACTCGCTACTGTACTAGAAGTCACATAAGACATTAGGGATAATATTTAGAGTTTAGGAGACACCTAAACTCTCAAATGTCCCATGTTTCTTCCCAGAAACTGCACAGACGCTAACCTGTTGCCATTTGTCCTTCTGTCCTGTAATACTGTGCTAGCCTTTTTTCCTTCCTTTTGTCTTGATACAACAGTGTCTTGAGTAATGGGAGGCAGGGAGCTAGATTAACAGCTACTACCCTGCCATGAGCCCAGGAGGGGAACTTCAAGGATGGTCCCATTGATGGTAACCTCACTCCCAAAAAAGTTCCACAAACCCACCTTGGAAGCAGCTCTGACTTTTACATGGGGCAGATATAAACAGCCAGTGTTTCCAGGATTCTAGCTCCTTGTTTCTCAGTTCTGCTTCCATCCTGTCCCATATCTTCTACACCCCAGCACAACTCCTTTCCTCACCCCTCCTCACTGGATAATCCACTAGAAGAAAGGATTTTCTAGGCACCTCTGCAAACCTCCCTGCCTTCCCACCAAACTCCATGCACAGATTTTCCTTAGGGCTGGAAGTCCCACTTGTCCAAAAATGATTCTGAAGCCTGTCCTGCACGGAGTGTGCAGGGCTTCTAGTGGTTGCATGGAAGACACATGGCCATCGCAGGACTTAGGTTGATCCCTGCAGTTCAGGGCATCAGTTCTCCTGCCTTCCTCCCTTAGGTAGAGCTCTTGAGCCCCTTGCCTATCCTTCCAGCCAGCACTACTTCAGTGGTGCCCACCTTGCTCCCACACATTCCCTCATTGTTAACACTGTTCCAGCCTCCTCACCTCCATACCTTTTCTGCTTCCTGATTTTCTGGCGACCTTCCCGGATCGCCAGAGCCTAATGAACCTACTGATCCTGGGTTTCGTTAACCACCTCCCGGCAGTCTCGCAGCCTTCCATTACCACTCCTCACCCCTTCACTCCGCAAGGGCCCTGTTCCTCTCTCGCGCCCGTCACTCCGTGGTGCCTTTCCCCTCTTTTCCTGACGTTCGCCGATGCTCCCCTCTACCCACATTTCCCCCGCGGCCCCTCCCCTAATACCTTTCGGGGGTAATGGCTATTCCCTCCCACACACCTCCTGCGGACTCACTGCCTCTCACCTCCGACACCGTTCTGCCTTCCTCCTGGGCTCCCCCTCCGAGTCCCCACCCTCCCTGTTCCCCGTGGCCGGCCAGCCTCCCGGTCAGGTACCTTCTTCATGATGCCCGTCTTCCTCTTGCTGAAGGTCGTGTAACGCCGCAGCTTGTTGTCGATGAACTCCATCTTGATCTTCACGCGGCCCCGAGTCTTCTTACCCGGCTTGGCCCCGCTCACCGCGCCGCTCACCGGCCCATAGCCCCCGGTGGCCGCCGCCGCCGCCGCCTCGGGCCCACCGACTACCATGCCGATCTCCATCTCACTTAGGCTTCGTTTCATGCCGCGCCGCTCCGGGCCCAGTTCCTCCTCCTCGCCCGACTCCGAGTCGCCCTCGCTGCCGCTGTAGAGGGCCCCCGCGGTGGGCGCCGGGGTGGTTGTCGCTGCTGCTGCAGCCTCCCGCTCGAGGCGACCCGGCCCGAGTCCCGCGCCGTTCCCGGGGACCCGGCCCCCGTTAGCCCCGCGAGTCCCTCCGCCGCCGCCACCTCCACCGCCCGGCCGCCCCGTCGGGGTCCGGTTCAGGCTGCCCCCCAGGGCCGAGCCCCGGCCCAGCGCCGCCGCGGCCCCAGCTTGGCTCGGTAACATGGCGCTCAGTGCAGGAGGGCGGACAGGCAGTCAGCGAGGAATTGGAGCTGCCGCCGCCGTCGCCGCCGCCATCGGCTTCCCGGCTCAACCCGACGCTCCGGCTGTTGCTAGTGCCGCTGTCGCTGCCGCCGCCGCCGCTGCTAACCCGGGGCCCCTGCACGCCCCGGCCGACCTGGGCCCTCACTTTCCTGCCCCTGTGGCCCGGGTTGCCCCAGGCCGCGCGGAGCGCCCCCTGTCCGTATGCTACGGCGGCGCGCCCGGCGGCCGTCAGCGTCCCCCCGGGGGCAGAGGCTGCTGGCCGCCGCGGGGACGGCGGGTGGAGGGGGCCGGGACCACGCGCAGGCGGCAAGGGATCCCCCGACCCTTCCCCCCCATATAAAGAGATACAATGTTTCCTTTTATGGCGAGGCCGCTCCTTATATGGTGAGCCCCTGCGCCCCCGCCCCATTGGTCCACCGTTCCACCACCTCCGTTCTCCATTGGTCCATAGGGGGCGCCTATTTGCATAGACATCCCGAACTCGCTGCAGTCATCCGGCGTCAGACAGAGACTCGGAAAGAGGAGGAGCCGCCGACTCTTAAAGGAACGGGAGAGGAGGTACGACTCCACCCCCCTGACCAGAGAATGGTAGAAAGAATTGGGAGGGACCTGCGGAGAGGAAGCCTAGGAGGGGACTGGAGCACAGTCTTGCGGAGGACAGGGAGCAATACTGGGAGTTCGGCACTGGAAGGGCTAGAAGCAAGCACTCGGGTAGTTCCTGAGTGCATTGTGCCGGTTGCGGTAAATGATGTAATACAGCCCAAATTCCACGTGAGTGCAGGAATCGGAGCATTTACCCATGCCTTCCTGAGGGAGGCAAAGTTACTGCACGAATAGAGGGGGCTTGGTCCCTGGTGTCCACACTCGTCGCCCCCTCGCCACTGGGCCCCAGCCCTTCCCCTCCCCCCACCACTTCCTTTCTCTTTTCAAGGCGACGACACTTTCCCATCAGTTCGATTCTCTGGTCCTCATTCATCATCTTCAATACTGGGGCGGGGGCGGGGGCGGGGGTTAGCAGACGTACATCTGGAAAAGACCGGGGAGACAGTCGGCCTTCCCGTCCCAGATGGGGGCAGGGAGAAGAGATGGAGATCAGTGAAGACTTCCAGCTGCGGGTTGGGCTAGGGGAGAGGGTGGTTCCAGGGATAAAGCCCACCGCCCTCAGCCAGTACAGAGGCCTGGGAAAAAGTGTAGCCAGGCAGAAAGTTTAAGCAAGTAAGCAAGCCCCCCACACACACCCTTCTCTGGAAAGCTCATAGGAAAACAAAAAGTTAGAACTAGGGTGCTGCAAAGGCCAGGTTCAAGGTCTGGTTCTTAGCTCCAAGGCATTGAAAATAGCTTAAGCTTTGCTGTTACAGAAATTATTCAAATCAGGAATCTTTCTCTTCCTCACTCTGCCAGAAAACAAGTGTCTGGCCTCTCAAAACTTCATATTCCTTATTATGGGTACCCATCCCATGATATTCTTAATGCAGATTAGATGAGATAAAGACTAAATCACGGAGTAAGTTGTCAGTGAATAGTTAATAGGACCTAAGGGGCCATCGCTGCATCCCTGGGGTAAACATCCTTTTGTATTCAATAGGATGGGGAAGCATGATTATTCCTACCTTAAAAGTTGCTGTGAAGACCAAGTGGTAGTGAAATGAATTTAGTGTACTGCAACTAGAATTGAAAATGAATGGGTATCTCAAAAAGCAAGGGTAAATATTGTTGCATAAAATTTGCGTTTGCATTATTTTTAGGTTGAACCATATATAATTGCCTTTTTATAGGGCAAGGAGGTGGGATAGTATGGATTTCGTATGGTTCAATGTGTGTGTACTAGATGACAATGTCAACTGTGTATCTTATTGGGAGTTACAGTCCAAAAACTGAGAAATACTGAAATAAAGTATGTTCAAGTGTTTTGTGAGGTATGTGTATATTCACATACATACATATATACACACACACACCCATATTAAAAACATGGTTTCATCAAATCCCTACACAGGAACTAAGAGCCTACCTCTTCTCTACTTCCCAATGGTTTCTAAAGGGTTTTTTCTTACCCTAATTTAGTCTGCACAACAGGTAGTTAAACATATGGAATGTGTTTTCTCAAGAGGAAGAACAGGTCAAATCGATAAATAGGTTCCAGAAGGGCTTTAGATGGTGCTTGGGACTGTGATTTATCTGAACCCGCAGTCTTAAAATCACAGCCCTGCGGTCCATTCCTGCCTGGCTGCTGAAAACTTTTCTGTGTGAGACCCCTAGTTTCGATACCCTCAGCAGCGGCACCCCTGAGGACAACTGCTGCCTACCACATCCACGGGGTGGCGAATGGCTCTCAGCTTCCCTTTGAATAGGCTGCCCTCTCCTGGATCTCACCCAGCCCCTGGGCCTCTGCGCACCGTCAGCGCCGCCACTCCTTCCCCGGCTGGGGATGGCCCCATCGTCACAGCCCTTTGTCACCGCTGGGCAGGGGAACCTACACCCACACGATGCTGGATTCCTGCAGGTTTCAAAGCCAAAACTGTTGCTGTGGATAAAGTCAAACCCCAAAACTGGTTCATAGACGTGTTTTATTTTTCAATTAGTTCCCATTCAATATTATTTTGTTAGTTTCAGGTGTACAGCATAATGGTTAGACAATCATATACTTACATAATGATCCCCCCGAAAAGATGTGTTTTGTTTGGACTATGTATTTTTAAATCAGATTTTACATAAAAATCGAAATATCCAGCCTCTCTTAAAAAATTGGAATTTGCCCTGGCTGGTGTAGCTCAGCGGATTGAGCGCGGGGCTGGGAACCAGAGGGTCCCAGTTCAATTCCCAGTCAGGGCACATGCCTCAGTTGCAGGCCAGGTCCCCAGTGAGGGCCATGTGAGAGGCAACCACACATTGCTGTTTCTCTCCCTCTCTGTCTCCCTCCTTTCCCCTCTCTCTAAAAATAAATATATAAAATCTCTAAAAAAAAAAAAATTGGAATTTTTAGCAACTCCAGGCTGACGTGCCTACAGAAGCACTATAGCCTAGAACTGGGTTGAATGGTAGCCATAGAAGAGCTCAGGTAAGTCCTGTCTGGCCTCTCTGGAATGTGAGTTTGGTGCTTCTCCGACGAGGCTGCGTCGTGCCCGGGAAGAGGGGGGCTCACATCCACCCCAGAGCATGAAGCACTCGGGCACCCCAATTCCAGCCAGATCCCCTCATATCACCGTTCCACCTCGCTCTTTCTTTCTCCTGATTTTTATAAAATACCAAAACAAAAATTGAGTGCTTTTTTTTTTTAAATTACCATCACACAAAATTTAGTAAGACTTTTCATTTGGCGTTAACTTTTACTCCTGTACCTTCAGAGAAGAAAAGAGGTCTCAACTGTAATCTCGGCATTGAGGGAATGGAAAGGAAGAGAGGGATCCATCCGCGTGCCTAGGGAATGTCTGCGCAGCCAGGCTGCACACACTACGGTGTACCACTGGCGGTGACAAGAGGGGCTAGTGGAGTGTGTCCCTTGCGTTCTACAAGTCTGTACCATTTGACTTATTCCATGATCAGTGTGACTTGTGTACAATATTATTTCTATTAAAATTAAGATAGAAACAGAAAAAAGGTCGAATAAATGGATCTTGACTACAGGCACAGGGAAGGGGGTACTCAGGTAATGCACTGAGATTTTTGAATAAGGTGACTATCCTCCAAACAGTTGTACCATTAGTGGAAAGAGAGCACCTGGCCGGAGGAAGTTTGGGGAAATTGTTTGGGCCCATGGAAACAAGCAGAGGAGAATGTCCTGTAGGAAATGGGGAGCTAAGTGTCTGGAGCTTGAGGTAGAGGCTGGAATTTCAGTTCATGCCTTGGGAACTGTCCACACTAAAGGGCCAATTAAAGCCCCATGAGGTGAGATGAGATTTCTGCAGGGGAGAAGAGAGAGAGAGGAAGGCCAGGGACAGAATTCAGAACAGCCATCTCTGGGGCCAGTAGAAGAAGGAAGCCTCAGCCGGGGCCGGAGAAGGCCTGGTCAGAGAAGGTGGACATGGCATACCAACAGCAAAGTCAAGAGAGGAGAGGTCGAAAAGACAGATGTGGCCGGCAATGTTGGCCACTGCGGAATGGACAAGGAAAACCAGGGGTGAGAAAAGGATTAGTGATTAATGACCTTCAAGAGTAGTGCCTTTCCAAAGCTTCCGGGTGCAACCCACGTTGAGAAATCACTTTTATGTTGCCATCTGTGGAGAAGTAGATTTTTGCTCCCAATTCTTTAAACCCTGTGTTGGAATTAGACATCCACACCCTTTGCCATATTACTTTGCAGAACCTACCACTGCTGTTCGGTTTCGACACGTGACATGCCTTGGCCAATGAAATGTTAACAGACTTGTGGTTTTAAATGTGTTTGCATGATCTAGCTTGATTTCTGCGCTCCTGCTACTCTGTGAGAGCGTGCCCTGGGGCCAGCGAGGTTGACCCAAATCCGTCCTACAGCCTAGAGCCAAGCCCAGCTGAACTCAGCTAGGTCCCTCCAAGATCAACTGAACCACCCAACCTCCAGATTCAAGAGGGAGAAAAATGTGTAAATTGTTGCTGTGACTGACATTTGGGAGTTACTAAGCAGGATCACCAACCCAAAAGCTGACTAATAACATAACCCAGTATACACAAACAAGTACCAAATATTACAAAATTTTGTAAAAGATAGTTTCTATCATGTTTCATATTTTTAAAATGCTGCTTGCAACCCACAGTTTGAAAAACATTGCTGTAGAGAAATTATTCTTGGGGCTTTTTTTTCATTCCAACATACCTGTAGGATGTAACCCACTGTACTTCAACAAGTAAGTGGCTCAATTACTAGCTGCGTGACCTTGGGGAAACTACCTGGCCTCCTTGAGCCTGTTTTCCAATCTGTGAAATGGGAACAATAACATCTGGCTAACGGAGCAGTTGCAGAGATTAAATGAAATAATGCATGTTAAATGCTTAGCGAAGTGACTGGTACAGAGCAAGTATTCAGTCAATATTAGCTGTTATTTTCATTACTGAGACATGTGGTGACAAACAGAGTGAACTAGAATACTTTCAGAGTTCAGGGCTCATTTCTCTAGGATGGGGAACCAGGGCGAAGTTACTGGAATAAGGCAGAATGTAACTGACGACCCAGGTCTAAGTAAACAAGAGGCAGGAATCCAATCAGCTGAGGGGCCTGGAGCAATAAGGCATTAAGCATCATCTCTTTGCCCACTACTATGCACTCTATCTCCTAGAGTTGTTGTTTTTAATAAAATGAGTAACATTGGGAATGTATTCAATTTTTAGGGATCCAATATTATAAAATACTCCTAGAGTCTTAAAGGGATTCTGAAACCTGAATCTGGCATTAACTACTCCTCCAATCCTACTCTAACTTGTCCTCCTTCACACTTCCACCCTTCCCACCTGATCACGGGGACCAGGCCAGCCAACACAGAGTAAGTAGTTGGCAGAGAGCAACACATGAGCCCATGGACACGAGATGGCCTGGCCTCTGGAGCCCACACTCTCAACTGCTCCACACACCAGAGAGAAGGATCGGTGTCTACCATGTATTCCAGTCCAAGCCTCAGCAGGTTCCATGCAGGCACTCAGCCCCTTCTAACAAGCGAGGGAAGATGGGACACGATTCACGGGCAACAGCAGAGAATGAGCATCTGAAGCAGGTTGTAAAAAAGGCTTTTTTATTGAGAGCAGCGAGTGTAAAAAAAAACAAACAAACAACAACAACAACAATAAAGGTGTGAGGCAGGGGTGGCCCCCCGCCCCCATCTCCGCCAGGGCGCACCCTCCCCCCCAAACCCACCCACCCTATGCTGCAAATACATACAAAAGCCGCCCACGGTGCATACAAAAAGGGCGGGTTATATAATGTCAAAAGCTCCTGAAAACTCCTTCATCTGCCAGGCACTTAGGATGAGGAAAGGAGAGAAGGGTGGGGAGGAGGCACGGGGATGGCCAGCGTGCACAAGTCCGTGCGGGGACGACGCACTGGCGTGTCCTCCCAGTCCTGGCGCAGACCCCGAGGTGGGCCCGTGGGCCAGAACTACTCGGGAATTTGAGTATATTAAGGAACACCCCTCAAACCCAGCTCATCTCCAGCCTAGCCCTCCCTGGGCAAAGTTGGCAGGTGAGTGACAGAACTGGACCTGGTCAAAGGGAGGAGACCCAGGCCAGAAACTGGGGTTACCTGAGGTACCCACACTGTCCCTGATGGGGGAAAGGGTGGCACAGAAAGCTGCCCAGCCCAAGGCCCTAGTCACCCAGTCTGGGCCCCAATCAGCTTCCCCAAAGGCTGAGGGTAAGAAAGAGGAGGAAATCCCAGGCCCTGCCCAGATCTAAGCAATGCCTATGGTGCCAGGGCCCCCAGGGCCAAGGAGGACAGGGATCTTGCCCATCATGCTGCAGGCACCCTTCAAGAGGTCCTCCCCTGCCCATGGATCCTGAGGCACAGCCTTCCTGGGCTCCCTCCTCATGGCTTGCTCTCTGCGGGGCTGTCTCCCAGGGTGTTGGCGATCTCACTGAAGGAGGGCCTGTCCTTGGGGCTGAGGGCCCAGCAGCGCTGCATCAGCCGGTAGAGCTTGGAAGGGCAGCCCTCAGGCTGTGGGAGTTTGGCTTTCCCAGCCTGCAAGTCTGCAGGAAAATGGTGGGAGGGGTGTTAGTCAAACTTTTAACCAACCCCTTGTCCAGTACTCTTTGGAGCCCGCAATTCCCACAGCCAGCCACTGGAGGGCGACTTGGGGTGGGGGGGTTGCTGGCCAGGGTGGTTGGGCTCTGACTTGAGAAGTACATTGCAGGTATCCTGCAACCCAAGGGGATAACTCCCCTAGTCTAGCTCCGTGGCGCTGCTCCAGGCAGGGTCCACACAGCACAGGAGGCAACCAATGCATGGGGGCTGGAGTGGGGCCAGTGGGCAGGCGTCAGCGGCTAGAGTGGGCACTAGGGGACAACAGCTGTTTACCGACCAGTATTTCAGTATTTCAACAGCAGTGGCAGTGTCTGTGTTCCTGCTAAAACCAGCCCTGAGGGGAGGCAGGCTGAGCTGGCCCCAGGACTTGGAGCAAACTCTCCACCTAGAGAACATTTGGAATGGTCCCTCGGGAACTCAGCTGCCTACCTGCCAGCACTTCATCATCGGCCTGCCCACCATGGGGCATCTCTCCATGGGTGAACACTTCCCACATCAGCACACCGTAGGCCCAGACATCAGACTTGGTGGAGAAGTCGCCCTCCAGGATGGCCTCAGGGGACATCCAGCGCAGAGGCACCCAAGCCTGGCGGAAGTGGTAGTACTCACTGCAGAAGAAAACCGCATGTGGGGTTGGGGCTCAGAGGATGGCATGGCCTGGGGTGAAGACAGATCCCTCCTCCCAGGTCTTACACCCTCGCCAGAACCCAACTTTTCTGTAGCAGGGCGCTCAGCGAGTTTGGTGACACTTATCCAGCGGTATCCGCATGGGGTCTGATAGCTAAAAACTCCCTTAACAATCAAACTTTGCCTATAGTTTAATAAAAAACCAAAAAGCTAATAATCATACATACTTTCATTATGAGTTTTAAAAACGTGAAAAAGAACACGTTAAATGGAAAGCAAATTTAAAAAGCTTTACTAGTGATAAATCATGACTAAAGCAATAATCAGACCAACGGGGGTGACTCAGAACTGGGGTGACTCGGGGGGAAGTTCCCAGAGGTGCTGTGTAGTGTGTGTGGGCACTCCAGAGCAATCTCTGGCCGTGGGTGCTGAGCTTTAAGTCTTAGGCTTCAAAATAATAATTGCTGAATTCAGAAAGTTACAGAGGAAACCATATGAATAGTTAATTATATATAAACTTATAAAATTTGACTATTTTTAAAAGGTTTATAATTTTTCATCACCAGAGAAGATTTATGAGTGGCAGGGACCTGCGGCCCACTGGCTGGGATGCCTGCTGCACCTTGGAGAGATGATGGGAAGTCTCTGCCCCTCCCTGGGCCCTCCAACTTTAGGCTAAGCAGACACTAAGCCCCTCCTCACACCTCCCACATCTGCCCTCTGCCCCCCCCCACCCCGTGTCCTACCTATTGTACACGTCCTTGCTGAGCCCCAGGGCCGACACCTTCACCTGTCTCTGGGCGCTGACCAGGCAGTTGCGAGCAGCCAGGTCCTTGTGCACAAAGCGGTTGTTGGACAGGTGCTCCATGCCCAGGGCCACCTGGGTGCACAGGGCCACCTAGAGCAAGAGAGGGGCTTGTCAGAGCACCCAGGCCTACGGGATCAAGGTGAGCGCCCCAGACAAAACCCTTGGTGGGGTCTCAGTGCCATCGGTGTGGCGCTTGGGAAGCCCAAAAGCAAAGGCACAACAGCTTCTCTCCTTCTCTGTAAAATGGGGGTGAGAACAGTGCCTGCCTCCATGGGTTGTCAGGAGAACAGAATTAACTGAAATGAAGCTCCTGGAACCACGTGGACACACAGCAGGTGCTAGACAGGGGAGTGGCACATGGGTGGGGAGAACACATGGTGACCACTTGTGAAAACAACTGGGCGTTAATCATGGCTCACGTCTTTATGGGTTGTTCCTTTTCCTTTTTACTTCAAAATTACTTATTTTCTGCTAGCTATATATTAAAAAACAAAATAAAAAATATATAAAATCTCTGTGTTTTGTGTGTGTGAACACACAAACATACACAAACACACACACATGACTGGCTGCCTCCGAGGAGGGGAGCTGGAAGCTAGAGAGAAGGAAGGAAAACTTACGGTTTACATTGTTTAAATGGTAAACTACACAGAGAAAAGCTCATCAAATATATGTGCACTTTCACAAATAATTATAAAGCTCACACCCAGGTAACAATCACTAAGTGAAAAAAAACAAAACCAGAACGCTAGCACCCCAAAATCCCCTAAGGGCTCCTTCCTCACCATTTGTGCCCCCCCCACCAGAGGTAAGCGCTATCCTGACTTTATGATAATAATTTCTTGGCTAGTCTTTCTGGTTTTACCATTACACATACATTCCTAAACAATATAATTCGGTTTTGCCCATCTGGGAACCAAGTAAGGCTGGAAGCACACAGAACGGGTACTCTTTTTGTGCCTGATGCTTTCCCTCAGCACCATGAGTCATCCTTTTTTGGGGGGTGGGAGGGGGGTGGGTACCACTGCACTGAGTGTTCATCCTGAATACACCATAATTTATTCATCTTAATGCCACTGGATATCTGGGTTTTCCCCCCAGCTTTGGGCCACTGAGAACAGTGCTGCTCTGACCGCTCTTTCGGGTGTACATGCGCATGAACTTGCTTACGATGCCTAGGAGCAGGTCATGGACTACGGTATCTGCAGCTCTGCAAAACAACGACAAGCTATTTTTTTTTAAAATATTTTATTTTTATTTATTTTTTTTTTAGAGAGAGGGGAAGGGAGGGAGACAGAGAGGGAGAGAAACAGCAATGTGTGGTTGCCTCTCACATGCCCCCACTGGGGACCTGGCCCACAACCCAGGCATGTGCCCTGACGGGGAATCGAACCGGGATCCTCTGGTTCCCAGCCCGTGCTCAATCCACTGAGCTACACCAGCCAGGGCGACAAGCTATTTCCCAAAGTGTAAGAGAGTTAAAAATATAGTTCACTGATACCCTTTTAAAATTTTGAGCTACATGAATGTACTATATAGAATACCTGATAGAACATATTGTGATTATAATTAAGTTATACTAACGTTTTTAAAGCACACATCAATGCACTAAACAAATATGAATTGAGCCTCTACTGCACCCATACACAGCTGGGTGCTGGTAAATCGTGACAGGATGTGGCCCAGCAGGGCTCCTAGAGAGAGGTGACAGGAGACAAGGCACACCCGCAGAGGCTGCCGCCGCCGGAAGGGGGCGCTCTATGTCAAACGGGGGGGGGGCGGGGTGGGGGGGCGCTGGGCTGGAGCGCCAGGAGAACGCTTGTCAAGACCTACGGCCCCTATGCCTGTCACCCGTTCCAAATTCTGGGAGCAACCACTGAGGGACACATAGGACCTGTAGACTTTGTTTATAAAAACAAAGCGACAGAAATGCAAAGAGGTCCCTGGGCCTGTGGAAGATCATTTAACAGACCTCACCCCCAGGGCCCGTAAGGGAGAAGCCACCCGTCACACAGACGCAATCGTGGAGGGGTGACGGTAAGAATGGGGCCAAAACCCAATCATCGGTTATCAAGGAAATATATGCGGAGACCCAGTAAGTATCATTTACCCCGTATCTGCTGGCAAAAGGTCAAAAGTCTGCCCCTAACTTATCTCTTATTGTTAAAAAAAAAAAACAACAACAACAAAAAAAAAACACACATGAAAAATAAGCCCTGGCTGGGGTTTGAGCCACGGGCCTGCGAACCAAAAAGTCGCCAGTTCAAATTCCAGTCGGGGCATTCCAGGGTGGCCA
>PVJI01014139.1:0-45233 GCA_004026765.1 Micronycteris hirsuta
GTGTAGCTCAGTGGATTGAGCGCGGGCTGGGAACCAGAGGGTCCCGGTTCGATTCCCAGTCGGGGCACATGCCTGGGTTGCGGGCCAGGCCCCCATGAGGGCCATGTGAGAGGCAACCATTCATTGCTGTTTCTCTCCCTCTCTGTCTCCCACCCTTCTCCTCTCTCTAAAATAAATAAATAAAATCTTTAAAAAAAAATGGCACCTTGTTTTAAATTGCATTTTTATTACTTTTTTCACATTTATTGGGCATTGCACTTTTTTCATAGATGATCTGGGATCTGACACAAGCCAAGCCCTGGCCTCAGCGGAAGTGAGGCACGCTGCCTTGCTCATCCAGCTTCCAGGGCCCACTGCCCTTTAGTTCCATGTTCCTACTTTCAGCTTCACAGTGACAGTTCAGCCTGGTCCTGCCTTCTATGGCACACACAGAGAGGAAAGGGGGGAAGAAGACTTAATTTACATCAGAATTTCAAATTTTAAATAGTACAAAAAAATTAAATAATCATGAAAATATCAATAAGTTTATCTCTGCTTTTAAAGCATCAAAAGGCTAGTACATCCCTGAACAGCAAAAGTGCCTGCTTTTCACTACAGATGACTGCCATTTATTAAAGCATCTACAATGTGCCAGGCACAGTGTCCAAAGCTTTTATATAGACTCTTTTCTTTAACCCTGACAAGAGCTTAGGGAACATTATCATATTACATATTAAAACATCCAAAGGAAAAAGGACTCATGGACATCTACAACAGTGTGGTGGTTGCTGGGGTGGGGTGGAGGGAGGAGGTATAAGGTAACTAAATGGTAATGGGAAAAAATACAATAAAGAGTAAATAAAAAAATAAATAAAATATCCATATCTGAGGGGTAACATGTACAGGCATAGGGCTAACAAGCAGCAAAGCTAGGCTTTTCCTTAAGTGTTGTGTTTAAACTGAACCATTACTCTCCACAGTAATAATGATGCCATTAATTTCTCGGAAATCCTTTCTTCTCATCTGCTTATGTCTGACAATATAACATACTTGGGAGCAAACCCCACCCTTTGGATAGGTTTCACCCAAAAGAGCTGATTCCCTAAGAAACCTACAGTCTTCAAAATTATGATCATTTCTAAAACTACATTAACTTTAGTACAGACATGACTGTGATTAATAATTTATAGCATTAAATTGATTTAAAAATATAAAGCTCTTCTAAATCTTCAGCAATAATCAAAGCAGCACTTCTTAATTTCACTCAGAGTCTGGAATGTGGTTGTCACCCACTTTTCTTCAAAGGCCATCTCTCTTCCAATTATAATTGCCAGTGGGACATCTGTGCAAAGTCCTTAAACTAATAAATCTGATCAGCTGCCTCTCATTCCAAGGTCAATACATCTCCACCTCCCTTACCACCACCCCCACTCCACTTACTTTTTTAAGTCCTCTCTATTCTGTCTTGACATTGTTTCTCATACTAACGTAGTAAAGGTCCTTTTACTTCTGGTCTGGTCCACTGTTATCTTTGCTTCTAGCATCTTTATACTCTGGTCTACCCTACGCATCATGCTCCTCCTCAAAAGCCTCAGTCATTCCTCAGTCACCTAATTAAACTGAAAGCCCTTTACTAATTTCTGAACTCCACATTCATGCTAGCCCCGTCTTTCCCGTTCTTTCCACCACTGCTCTTTCTTACCACTGTGACTGCATAAGTTCTTATGCCAGAGAACCTGGAATCTTGGCTCTGTCCCTTACAAATCATGTAACCTTGAGCAACTGGCTTAACTTCTCTACCTCAGGCTTCTCATACGGAAGTGGGTATAATAATGTACCTATTTATAGAGGAGTTTTCTGTGATAATGAATTAGGTTAATAGACATGAAGAGCTTAATGGGTTCTGAAGTACAGAAAGTATTCAATAAGTGATAGCCATTGTTACTATTATTCACATGCTCTACAAAATTCTCTCAATCCTCCATCCCATACAAATAATAAATGTTTTGCCAAAGTACTTTTACACATGCTGTTCCCTTGACTCCCAGTTCTAACATTCTATCCATCAAGGCCCATCTTAAACAACACTTCTGCTCAGATATATTGCTCAGATAGGCTCAAAGTCAGTCTTATATCTCGTTTGCATTTATGGGAATTCTTAACGTGTACAAGGCACCCTGTGCATATAGTGAACTCGGGTAGGGCCCTGCCCGTAAGGCACAATCAGGCGGGGAAGGGGGATGCTGTCTCCCTCCTGGGTTAGCACGTGCAGGGCTCCATGTCTTCCGCCGCTTTGCATTCCCAGCATGCCCTCAATATGCTTACTACATATTTGGTTACATTGTAGAAAAGTTAGCATTTTTAATTTTGTGAAAATTCAAAAAATGCGTTACTATATGGTAACTCTATCTTAACATTTTGAGCAAAGTAGTTTCCAAAATGGCTGTACCATTTTACATTCTTACCAACAATGTCTGAGGGCCCCAATTTCTCCACATCCTTGCCGACACTTTCTGTTATCCGACTTTTTTATCATGGTTGTCCTAGTAGGTATGAAGTAATATCTCATTATGATTTTGACTTTTATTTCACTGATTACTAATAATGTTGAGCATCTTTTCATGCGCTTATTGGTCATTTGTCCACCTTCATTGAAGAAATATCTATTCATATCCTGTGCCCATTTTTAAATTAGGTTATTTTTGTTTTTATTACTGAAAAAAGTTCTTTATATGCTCTGGATACCAGTCCTTATCAAGTATATGATTTGCAAGTATATTCTTTAATTCCATGGGTTGTTTTGTTTTAACTTTGTTAATATTGTTCTTTGAAGCATAAAAGTGTTTAATATTGATGAAGTCCAACTTATCTATCTTATTTGTGTTGCTATAAAAAATGAAGTCTGGATGCCTTTTATTTCTCTTTCTTGTCTGACTGCCCTGGCTAGAAACTCTAACACGGTTACAACATCGAACTGAGGTGTGGAGAGCTGACATCTTTGCCTTGTTCCTGATCTTAATGCAGAAACATTGTCTTTCACTATTAAGTGTGATGTTAGTAAGTTTTTCATAGATGATCTTTACAGTTTCTTGAGTGTTTTTTTTTATCATGAAAGGGCATTGGATTTTTGTCAAATATGTTTTTTCTGATTTATTAAGATGATCCTGCATTTTTTTTTTTTTTGCCTTGGTTCTACTGAAATGGTGTATTACCTCAATTGACTTTGGTAACATAATTTTGCATTTTTATGAAAAATTTCATTTGGTGATGGTATGTAATCTTTTTTATATTAACTAGATTGATTTTAAATCATTTTGTTGAGGACTTTTATATATATTTATAAGAAATATTTGCCTGAAGTTTTATTTTTTCCTGAGGGTGACTAACAGCATGACTTGGAAATAATGCTTCCTCTTTTCTTCTTTGATAGAGTTTATGGACGTGCACCCACCCCACGGGCTGAGAGACCCAGCCCCTCTGGTGTCCCAAGGCCCATCCTCTAGCAGGGACCCAGTTGCACCCATGAAGACCTGCAGCCGAGCAGGTGCAAGGTTAGGCGGTGGGTTGGGCACCGCGGAGGCCTTCACCCACTTCACCAACCAGACCCAGGGCTGGGACTGGCACTTCAGAGCCACTCAGTACACATGCATGTTGCTTAGATATGTGTTAGAGCCAAAGCTGACAAAGAAAAGGTGGTAATGAAGCTCTAGAAACAGGAGCATAGTCTGAGTACTGGCCGTTAAATGATTCAGACTCAGTCATTTGGTATACGCTGTACAAGCTACTCAGCAGAGCATTCATGCCACAGACCTGGTGCTCCGCTTATGCCTGACATTTGCCAACCTGAACCTGGACCCTGTGGTTTATTTCATCTGTGACTCCATCCTCCAGGTGAGGAGCATAGGGCTGGCCTCCAGCATTAACAAAGAGAAAAGACAAATGTGGGCCGCACACCATTACTTACTATTCTCTCTTGCTGCACCTGGTGGCAGGGATCTGTATGAAATCTCCCTGCAGATAGAACAGGTCACACAGGGCAGGGCAAAGAGGGAGAAGTGACCCGACCAGCATCCTCTGGGGTACAGCAGGGCTGATGAGGAAACAGAATGACTCCAATCCTTTCTCCTACTCTTATTCCAATCTCTGAGTAGTCATCCTCCCTTGCTCCACAGTGAAGAAACTCTGTGATATCCTGAATCCCTTGGACCAGCTGGAGATCTATAAGTCCAAACCTAACATCACTGGACTTGGAGGTCTTGTGTCCTCTGTAGCAAGCACCATCACCATGGCCTGGCCTCACATGAAGATGAAGACTCATACCTCTTAGTGAACAGACATTTGCAGGGCCATTTTTGCTAATGTTTGTGCAAATGGCAACATTCAGTAAAATTACGATAACTTTAGTTTTACATATTTTTTTCAATGAAATTTTTTGTGATTTACTATAAAATGTATACTGAATTATTTTTCTTAAATTTTAAATAGACTGGAAAATACTGGAAAACTCACTGGAAATTGAAATAAAAGTAATAAAATATGTAAAAATTCCGATTTATTGAAAATATTTTGAAAAAAGTATGTAAAATGTGTAAAAAAAAAGAAAGAATGAAGTTTTCTTTCTTAAACTTAAATTGTAAAAAAAGAAGAATGAAGTTTTGATAGTTTTTTGTTATGTTAATCATATGTAAAAAAAGAAAGAATGAAGTTTTAGTAGTGTTTTTTTGTATGATAATCATTAAAACATACATATATAATTCACCATTGTCTGTGTTAAAGAGACCCAAATTTTGTCCTTTGGAATTCATATATCTGCATGTTAGCATCCCTTTAGAGCAATAAAAAAGTATAAAAATAAACATTTTTATCCGTTACCCGCATTCTACGGCTAGTCTACAAAAGACATATTTATACGTGTCCCGCACTCCACCAGTCAATGTAAAGCGTATAAATACGTTTCCTGACTACAATGTGTTAAGCACAGACCACGGTTATACTGTGCTAAAGACTTGTTCAGGAATGCATGTAGGGCCTGGTATGCAGGCAGAGGTCAGGCCAAGAATGGAGATGGGAAAAGCACGAAGATTTATATATACATTTTGTAGTACGGGGGTAACTTCTGAATTTCTGAGTATTTTCCCTTCATTTAACATTCATTGCACTCTCTTATGCATATAGTAAGAGCTTGGTGTTTCCTGAATGCATGAAAATTGAAAGAAAAAAAATTTTTAAGATTTATTTACTTTTTATTTTTAGAGAGAGGGAAAGGGAGGGAGGAAGAGGGGGAGAGAAACATCAATGTGTGGTTGCCTCTCCTGTGGCCCCACTGGGGACCTGGCCCACAACCCAGGCATGTACCTTGACTGGGAATCAAACCAGCAACCTTTTGGTTTGAAGCCCACGCTCAATCCACTGAGTTACACCAGCCAGGGTGAAAGAAAAAATTTTTAAAGGCTTAAACTAACAAATGCACAATAAACACAGAAACTTTTGAGCTGTGTGCCTCACTGTTTTGCATGACTCCAGCAGGTCTGATTCACAGAACTCAGATCCAGTAGAGGCCCCTTTCTCCACAGAGGCCACTGCCAGGATGGGGGAGATGGGCCTAAAGCCTCTTAAATTGCTCACCCTGACATCGCTGCACTCCTGACCTTCCTCTGTCTGGAGGTGGAATCAGAAACTCATCAGGCACCTTTAAGTATAACTGTGTCTTTAGTTAGTGCAGTGACTAAGCAAAAACTCAGAAGCAGATAGAAAGAACTTGAGGTAAAAATAATGTGGAAGGTCACAATGGGTACCTGTAGGTAGCCTGTGACAGATGAGGAAACTGAAGTTTAAAAACAGGAATGCATTGCACCCCAATGTTCATAGCAGCACAATTTACAATAGCCTTGTGCTGGAAACTGCCAAAGTGCCCATCAGTAAACGAGTGGATCAAAAATTATGGTACATTTACACAATGGAATACTATGCAGCAAAAAGAAAGAAGGAGCTCCTACCCTTCATGGCAGCATGGATGGAACTGGAGAGCATTATGCTAAGTGAAATAAGCCAGGCAGTGAAAGACAAATATCATATGAGCTCACCTATAAGTGGAACCAATCAACAAAACAAATGAGTAAACAAAATAGAACCAGAGACCTGGAAATAAAGAGCAAACTGACAGTGACCAGAGGGAGGAAGGAGGGGGGTAATGGGAGAAAGAAGGGGAAGGGTCAAGTCAAAGAACATGTATAAAGGACCCATGGGGGTAGGGACTGAATGTGGAAAGTGGTGGGTGGATAGGGTAGGGAACAGTAATGGGGGAAACAACCAGGACAACTGTAATTGAACAACAGTAAAAAATTTTTAAAAAACAAAAAAACTGAGGCCAGAACCTCATTCCTCCGATTTGCAGTCCAACATTCCTTCTGTGATATTTCACTGCTTTTTCGGTGGAGTGGGAGCAGAAGACTCTCCAGAATTCCTGTGCAAGAAGCCTTACTGAGAACCTGTTGATTAGTGGTTTCTATTTTCTACAAAAATTAAAACTATATTTAGACATATCAGCTAGATTGTTTTATGTAAAGCTATATGACAATTTGGCCATTCCCACATTAATTTTCATCAAAATTTGTGCAATCATAACAGTGGGAAATTGTAACAGTGGGAAACTGTAACCCACCCCACCATTCTTTTGATGTCATTTCTGCGAGTGCTGACTCTAACATGTAGCTTATAGAGGAACAGCATGTTTGTATTAGAAGCCTATGAACTAACTTCAAAAGATACAGCTCTGGGAGGTTTGCTGACCTTCAACCGTGGAGCCAGGATGATGTGAAGCTGAGATGATGTGAAGCCAGGGTGACTGAACCAGGATGCTGCACACCGGACCATCACTTGCCTCATCAGAATGGACTGTGCTCGTCTAAATGCAGAGAACTTTGCAACCCTCTCCCTTGATCTCTTTGTTCTGTTCCCCTCTCCCTCTTTATAAAAACCTCTGCCCCCACTGAGTGGTGGAGATGATCTTTGATATGTGAGTCCCCCATCTTCCCAGGAGATGGGCTCTGTGCCATGAGTCCCCATCTTCCAGATGCGGGCATCTGCGAATAAACCACTTTGCTTTACATCAGCACCTGACTCTCGAGTACCGACTTTCACAGCGGCAGGCAGCCAGATATGCTTCCGATTACGCAGTTAAGTTTCACCAATACTGTGAATGTAGGAGGGTTGTAATTTCTATGGTAAATCAGACCTCATATGTGTAGGGTATTTGGGAGGTGGAAAGAGCCGTAGGGGCTAGTTTGAAGGGGACATCTCAATACTGAGTAGAGGCCACTTACTCCTGTCCCTACTTTCCATGTTGTGTGTTGGGTTCTTACTTGTGATGACAGAACCTTCAATTTGAGGGAAGTGGGGTAGACAAACAGGGTGTCAGCCCTACCAGTAAAGCCATCCCGTGTATCTGGGCGGAAATGAGAAAAGAAGTATGTACTAAATAAATTCCCATAAATGTGACTGACCTTCTTAAAAAGTAGACTAAGGTCCTTGGGTCTGTATTTTTGACTGGTCAGTCAAGATACAGGATTTGAGAAGGCCATTTTGGGAACTTTAAGAGAAATGAAAGCTGCTAGATCAGGGCAAATAAAAAGTTTAAACAACTGATTTTACTTCGTCCAGATCCTCTACTGCAATAGATTAATTGATCTCTAATTACATTTTCTAGACCAAACTGAAAAAAAAAGAGTTTGTGAAGAATTTTTATTAATTATTCCTTAAATATTTGGTCATACTTTATATTTTTAACATATATATACACACACACATATTTTTTTAATGCAATTCTGATAGTATGGCCAATAGGAGGAAAAAATTCCACCCTTTCACTCTGTAACTCTGAAATAAATCCCTGGGCTGGATCCATGATCCACAACGGCAATGCCAAAGTTTGAGTTACAGGAAAGAGATAGAAGTTCCCTAATGCAGCCTTAAAAGTTCTCGAAGTTTGTTGTTGTTGTTGTTGTTGTTTTAAGTAGAAGACTATTAATCTCGGCGTGAACTGCTGCTCGTATCCCCCCATCTCTCTTCCATTTCTCGACCTTTCCCCCACGCGGATTCCGGGCCAGGTGGGCACAGATCTGAAGGTGACTGGGGATGGCTGTGACTGTATCCCTCTTCCGTCAGCATCTGGAGAGGAAGGGGGTTGGGCCGAGAGGGTCTCCTGGGGCGGGTTGGAGGAGGAGGGAATGCAAAACAGAGCCTCGCCCCGGGAACCCTCGGCGCAGCAACGCCCCACCCTATAAATTCGGAGCTTCCTCGTCTCCGAAGATTCCAGCGCCTGTCAGCCAGGCCCCCAAGCAGTGGAGGCGCAGCGTCTGAGCCGGCGCAGGGCTGGCAGCTCTACCCGGCCGGCAGCGGCGATTGGCGGGTACCAGCCGGACTGACCGAGAGCAATCGGTCGCCGAGGCGGCGCGCAAAAGCCTAGCACCAGCGCCGCCCGCTCGCGGCCCGACGTGCGCGCTGCGCCCCAGGCGCGGGTGAGTGGGTGCGGACTGCCGGACAGGCGTGGGGGCGGTGGGGCGGGGGTGGTCTGTCTCCCACCGAGGTGCCGCCCTGCGGGCGCGGTGCCGGAGGCTCGAGGACCGCTGAGCGCGAGCGTAGTTCGGGTCGGCGCTCACCGGGAGCCGGCCGCCCTTCCCCGTATCAGGTGAGGGGCGCATCTGAGTTGAGACGGTACAATTTGAGCTTTTTTTGCCGCGTGACCCCCAAATTTCATTCCGATTCGATCAAACACTTCCAACTACAGGCAAGAAATCTCTAAATGGGATGAAACCAAATAAACTTTCTTCCGGAGGCTTTTAGCTAACTCCTGTCTTTTAACCTGTCTTTTGACCTGAGCGGAAGCCAGTATGACTGCCGCGCGTCCATTTATTTCAAAGTTATGCTACATCTGAGGCGAAGATACGAGGATCCCCATACGCTCCCTCTGCATCCCAGGAGATGCCCTTAACCTGCTCATCTTCCTTCCTCCTCCCTGCAAACCTGAGCAGGGGGTCCTTGGCACTGACTCCGCCCCCACCTGGGGCAAACTTTCCCACCTTCACTTGCCCTTTAATTCATCACATGGGGGAATGGAGAAGCCCGGACACCTCCACAACCTTAATCTCCACGGCCTTGGCCAGTGCATATTTGTAACAGAGTCAGGATTTCAGAAGCAGCTCTCGCTGGCTCCTTCCCTCCACTCTACTTCGCTCTCTGGCACCCCATGGTCCGGTTTACCTAACCTGTCAGTCCAGGTGTCCACGGGCCTAACTGCTGTCTCTGGAGGACCTCAGCAAGTCTTTCCCAAAGCGTCTCCTGCCCTCTTGTCTTCGGGCGGCGTTAGACACCTAGCTGTTGAATCCATCTGGGGCATCTTTACCAAATCTTGGGTTGCTGATGGCCTCATACGTATCACAACCCACTACCACACTCGGGAGCCCTCTCTCGTGGGGAAAGTCTGGATGCTCTCTCCCTTGGGAGCACTTTTGGGATTTGGCTGCATGTATGTCTAGTGTCATTCCAGAAGGAGAAAGGAACAGTGAGAGCAATCTGGTCCCTTGCCGTTTCATGTTTCTAACTTTGCAGAACAACTTATATCTCCTCCTGAAGGAGCCTCCTCCCCAACATGCTTCTCTCCGTGGTTATGACTCCCTGAGGGGCCGGGGTCCCCAGACATCTATTCCCCTTAGTATAAGCTATAACCCCCTATAAGTGTTCTCTAAAAAAGAAATCACCTGTTTCCCTTGTCCCTTCTAGTGTTTCCTTAGCTCTAATGGCCCCCATGGATAATTCCTCCTCAAGTGTGATGGGTCCCCCCACCTTTCCTGGCAGACAGGGCCGGGGGCAGGGAAGCCTAGCCAGCAGGGAAGAGGCGCTCACCGTAACTAGCTGTGTGGTGTTTGGATCTGAACCCCAAGTCCCTGACCATAAAGTTCCCTCCGGTAATAAAATTCTTTGATTCCTTTTTTGTTTCTTAATTATTGCTTGAAAATAAGTCTAAAATAATTAACCTTTCCGTCCATGTTTGGCATTTTTAAAAACTGTCAAAGTAACTCCTGGTAAATTATCTGCTCTGGAAAATCAGTAGGTTTCCTAGAGCTGGCTCCAAGTGTCCATCCCACAAGTTAGGGCTGGCAGTTCCTATAACCTGACTTGAGACTTGGGAAAAGGCCCCAAGCTGCTAAGTCTCCACATGTGCTTCAGTTTCATGATTATTAGTGTTAAGTCTGTTGTCTACTCTGTCTTCCCATTTTTGTCCTGACATCATTGGTCTTTGTGCCCATTATTCGGCCTTGATTTCTGGTTTGACTCTTCTTTGACCTTAAAATGAATCAACTGTTCGTTCCATCATCCAACTCAGAAGTAAATTGGTTTTCTTCCGCTGGTTTCACTGATACCAAAGAAGACTCATCTTTGAGATTTAGAAAGTGTCTTTCATTCACTGTTGCTTCAGGGCTGCTCTGCATCCCAAGAGCTCTGAGGTTAAATCTTCCCCTTCGGTCTTGAACCCCAGCTCAGTGTTCAAAGAGGACAGAACTGTGGATTTCTCAGTTTTCTTATTTGGGGTGTTTTTCTAGTTTGAGGTAAGAATCGTGTATGTGTGTGTATGATTTTCTTTTTTGCTGCTATTTGTACTGTTGTTGTTATTACTATGACTAATTATTTTCCCTGTGCTAGAGGGAAAATAATGAAAGAAAATTTAATTTGCTGCTTGCCCAAAGGCAAGGTAAAATACCATTTCAAACTCAGTTTAAGTGCACGATGCATGTCTCCTATAGTTTTGTCTGTGCTGTCACAGCGTCCTGTTCACGCAACTGCCTGAGAGTTGCTGTATTTTGCTTTCAAATTTGTTACAAGGACCAAGAGTGAGTCCTATCACACTTGCGTGTGTGGGCCGCCCAGTGCAGGCGCGGCCTTTCTCCCCACGCTCATTAGCGCAGCCTGTCCTTTTCCCACTCATGACTGGGGAATGCCGGAGGGTCTCCCAAGTAGGTTAGAAAATTGAGAATTTTATTTAGAAGTTTAAAGTAAGTCCAAGTGCTGTGAAGATTCAAATGCTGTCTTAAAGACACTGGCAATAAACAAATACAAAGCCAGAGCAACAAAATATGACAAAGTATCCAAGGCCAGGTTAGGAGTGCTTTTCTCCCTTGTTCTCCCACACTGGACAAATCAACTTTTAAACTCTTGCCTTTGGAAAATGCTTATTAGTTCTCTTCAGAATAAACTTCTCTTTTAAAATTGCCTAAAGTCATTGGATTACATGGTTTTTGTTTCTTTTCAAGTAGTTACCTATTAAAAGTCTGCTAAAACTCCCATAAGCAAAAGTAAATTTTATTTCATTTCCTGTCTAAATTCAGCAATCACTTTACACTTTCTATTTTACTCATGATATGAGTTTTTCTAACAAAAATCAACTTTTCAAAGACTTCATATATAAAGCCATCTTAAGTAGTATCTATAGAGATTTAAGGTAATATTGAACTGATTTGGCAAGTAAGTGTCGTTATCTTATTAAAGCTCTAAAATATAATGTTTCGATCACAGTAAAAAAAAAAATCTAAAGACCTGTATATTTGCCAGGTGTCTCATTAGTTCGTGATTACTTTAATGTCAAATTTGACAATTGGAAATAGAAAACAAAGTGTGTATTTAGAGTAGTCATGGAAATGACAGGTGAATCTTGCTCGCTCTTAGCTCTGGTTGTATTCGCATTAAAGCTCTGCTATTTGATTTTGATTCTCTTCACAGTAGATGGCCATAGGGGGAAAATTCCCTTGAGTGTGAAAAGCAAAATATCCTTTCAAGATATTTCACTAACAAAGAATTCACTATATACTATAAATACTGTGTGGTTGCTTTATTTTACATTATGCTTATAGCTCAATTTAAGAGATTTTTTTCTTTTGTTTGGTTTCTAAAACAGATACATCATCTAAATGTCTTACGTAAAAATAAATATCTAGAACCAGCCAGTTCTTGTTAGAGTCTCCTTCTTATACCCAAGAATACTTTAAATTGTGTTGCTAGTCTCACGTTTAATTTTCTAACATTTACAAATTTGGAAAATGGGTAAGAAATGGGTATGCTTGTTTTTCATAATCTCATTATGCCTTTATCTTCCAAGTCCCAACTCTAAATGCTCTTAACATTTTAAATCATAGAATTAATAATCATTCAGTTTGAGTCAACTTTTATGGGATTCCTTGTTCATTTTATACATAAGTAAGCTGCTTTGTTTTTCACCAAATGATGTTAAAATCTTATTTAGATCAATAGATTTAAAAACTTTGAATGGTTAACTTCAGAGTAAGAATATTGGAGAATTCCACATATAGTGTACACTCTTAAAGAGAGTCTGTGATAGCTAATTTGCTCTCTAAGTTTTCTTTACATTTTTCCCACTCTATGCTAATTAAAGTCCTCTTGGAAAATGAAGAATTATATTGATGGAATGTATCAGTTATAGTATCAACAATAGTAGAAGATACTTACAGAGGGAATACTGTGGAGCTAAGTGGTATGAAGCCCTGCGGACACACCGGAGTCGAAAGTGATCTTTGTCCTAGAAAAATGTTGGTTAAGCTAAGTACATATTTAGATAGGGTTTCGCTAATCATCTCAGTGCAACTGGGGCAGGGAGCCACTTGAAAACAACTATCAGACCAGGTGGAATGTCTAATGTCACATTGTTTGATTCCGGCCACTTCCACAATAACCACAACAGCTTCTCCTTCCTCATGGGATTGTATAACTCCTTCCATGGCACGGACCACACCCCATCCCTCCTCGTATTCTATTACTGAGTGCTCCACAAGTCACTCGCTTGCTTCTTTGTTGTTTCATTGTTTTCTGCTAAAGCTAAAATGCTAAATACATTTTCAGATCCTTATATTTTAGAAGAGAAATTTTAGAAACCACTTTTCTAATCTCATTTAAGTATGTTATTCTGGTATAATACAATGACTTAAAATTGATGCTTTAGCCTTACTAATCGGGGAGCTAAGTTAAATACCATTTTTTAATCTAAAGCGGTAATGGCAAGAGTCAAGTAGAGGAAAGAGTAAGAAAAAGAGAACTGAAAAAGAATAAAATGTTGACATAGCAAGTCAGTAATTCTTAAGTTATTAAGGAACAAGTAAGGCAAGCCTATTATAATCATGCGGGGAGTATTTTAAATCTAATACATGTTATCTGTACTTTCCTTTCTGCCCTTCCCCCTCTGTACCACAAATTAAGAGCAGCCACTCACAATTACCTTGGGTGCAAGGTCCACGGACCAGCATCGTGGACATCACCTAGGGGTTTGCTAAAGATACAGAATCTCAGACCCCACCTGGACCCACTGAATAAGAATCTGCATTTTAACAAGATCCCCAGGGGATTCAAATGCTCATTAAAGTTAGAGAAGCACAACAACCTATGCCTTGTCCAGAGTGTTTCTAGAGCTTATTTTCTTGGCTTTTAAATAAATATTTTAAATAAAGCGAACCGCACATATAATGTGTCAAACACAGTGTTCAGCCTTTAAACACGTTTTATTTAATCCTGAGTACATCTCTGCAAGATATTCACTGCTTTATCCTCACTTTGTAGATTAGGATACTGAGTAATAAGAGATAAATAGCTCACCCAAATTCAGTAACTGGTAAAGGTTTAAACACAGGAATTCTGATTCCTGCGCTCTTAGCCGCTACCCCGCTCTCTGCTCTACACTACGCCAGCTGCTTTTTAAGGCCAACGGGTTATTCGAGAATTCATGTAAAGTTTTAATTTGAAATCAAGTTCTCTTTCCCTCATGGGAAAAAGAAGATCTGTTCCATTTTACTTATAACTTTTGCCTGCCGTCTTACATTTAAATAAAATAATAAAGAATTCGAGAAATTCCTTCTTTAGTTGGGAAATAAATACTAAAACTATGCCAGCCCATTATTTAAAATTCAAGGTTTGCTTTCTCTAGTCTTTCCCTACCATAACTAAAATTCTCTGTTTTACCTTTTGGTGTTCGGATGGTATCAAAAAAGTTCTTTCTTGAATTGAACAGGTCACTCCTTACATATATAAACTCTTCATTCCAACTCAAATTATATATCATATTTTTAGCTTTTAAATATATATATATATATGCAATTATTTATAAAACTGTAGTCAAATATAGTTGATAACCAGTCAGTCTGCAAGCAAGAGGTAACTTATTTTAAGCCAGTGACTCTGCAAATGCTTCAGTCTCTGAACGATTTCTCCCGGGGCCCATAGCTTATCTGACAGCTGACAGCTGGATCTGGCCAAATGTCTGTTGTTTTGACAGGGGCTCCCTGATGTTGCTCAAAAGACTTGAGGTGACTCTGGGTTCCTTGTGGTTGTGTTTGAGAGGTGAGATGTGCCACCAGAACTGAGCAGACACAGTTTTCTCAGTAATAAAGGGACACATCCTCGGGAGACGATTTCATTAGCTGCTTGGACCTAGAACTTTAGATATACAGGCTGCGCAAACAGTAAGTCATCTAACTTGTAAGTTACCGGTTAAGTCAAAACCAAGGGGAAGTGGCGTCCAGGAGACATCCCGCACACAGCAGGCAGTGTTTCTTACTACTGATACATTATACAATGCCAGTAATTCTCCTAAGACTCTTTAGAATCCTGCTGGTCTCACTAACACCAAATATTTGTGCCTGCAGCTGGATATAATATGCAGCAGGCTTTTTCTAAACAAATTGGAAAAATATCTCATAAGAATTCTTCTACTAGACTTTGTACATTTGCAAGTTTATCATCACATATACTTTCTTCCCATTTTGACCAAATGCTTCTTGCTACCCAATTCAGATGCACTGTACAAGATCCTAAATCTACGCGGTAATCCCTACAACAAGACCGTTCCATTAGCCCAGCTTTAATATTCTAACCCTTTCAAATCAAATGATGTCACTTCACATAAAAGGCATTATACCATGATCTCTCCAGCTTTTAACCTTCAGACAATTAATTGCAGCCACTTTATCAGTACTGAAAAAGAATCTGATGTGATCACTACATAATAATTTCTTGAATGTGTGTATGTGTTTGATCTGCTAAGTTAACAGAATGGATTTTTGAGAGAAACACAAATCTATTTCTATTTTTTAAAATTCCCATTAGGCGAAGCCACGTGATAGAGCATTATAAAGCTATAATATATTTATATAAAGAGATATTGATATAATGTATTTAAAAATATTTAATGACAAAGAAAGGTAATTGTGAGTGAAAAAGCAACGTGTGAAACGTAAATCCTGAGTGCGATCCAGCGTGTGTGCATTTGGTGGATGCTTGTCAGGGTGCCATTAAGGTCTTAGTGGCATCATTGGTGTTATAATGAAAGCAATTGAGGTATATTAGCACAAATTGCAAGTCAAAATCACTGATAAATTTTTAAATGCCTACATCTTTGTAGAACAGACAACAAAGACTAAGAAAAATGTGTAACAAATCTTAAAAGCTTTTGAGGGTTATTAAGATCAAGGCTAAGATCAAAAGTGACTTTTTTCCTTTCCTTTTTTTTTTCACATGCTTTCAAAATTTCCAATAATAACCTCTACTACTTTTATACTCCTTACTTTCTGTTTGTCTTGGAATTTCTATTACTTGCCTTCTAGGCCATTCTAGACTTCAACTCTTAGCCAACCACTATTAACTCTGTGAAGAATGATACTGATATATCTGAGCCTGTCTCTAATTTTTACCCACTAAGGGTAGGCTGACCCCTTACAAGATCCCACAGAATTCACACCGTAGTAGCATTTTATAGGATAAATCATCTTATGGGAAACTTCTTTTGCTATAACAACAAAACCACCAAGAAATAGGAATCTAAAAATAGGTCCTTCTAATGCCAAAATTCTCCTATACAACAATGCTTTAATAACGTTGATATGTGTTCTTTAAAAAAATATATAACCTAGTCAGCTTTAAAAAATTTCTTACATAAAATAACCCTAAATCCATAAGGAAAAACGTTGATAAAGTTGGCTACATAAAAAAAATTAATGGGTATATAGTAAAAAACACCATAAACAAAATAAAAAGATAAACAGGAACTTGGAAAAGCCATTTGTCACATATTACACCTAAAATGCCATTTGTCACATATTACACCTAACATAACATGAGCTCTATAAAATAAGAAACAATGAACAACCAATTTGAAAAATGAGCAAAAGCCATCACTGGGCAAACTTCTAGAAGAATAACTACATAAAATAAGAAAGGAAAAAGGAACTCATTCTATTTCATAACTAAAGAAATGCAAATCAAGCAAATACATACTTTTTTACTTATCCTATGGAGAAAAAATTTAAGATTTGAAAAAAGCCAGATTTTGGGTATCATAAATTAACTTTTATAGAAGGCATTTTGTAAGTATCTTTCAAAATCTTGGTGTAAAACTAATCTTAGTGTAATAATTCAATAATTATTCAATTAAGTACAAATAAATACAGTATATATTCAAATAAATACAAAAATGCATATGTATAGATATGATAATTGAGACAATTTTTTAAGCAGCCAAAAATGGAAACTGAAAATAAAAATAAAAAACTTAAGATCCATTAATAGTGGGCTGGTTAAGTAAGTTATCATTTATCAGTGCAACAAATATCAGTGCAATGATGACTATACTCATCAAAATGAATGAGGTAGATTTACAAATACTGATGTAGAAAGTTCTGCTAGCCATGTTAAGTTAAAAAATAATAAGCAAAGAGTAGAATAATGTGAGGTTAGTATGATATGTAGAATGAAAAAAACCATGAATATACACATTTATATTCATGTAAATACATTTTTAAAAGATTTTATTTATTTTTAGAGAGAGGGGAAGGGAGAGAGAAGGAGAGGGAGAGAAATATCAATGTGTGGTTGCCTCCCACACACCCCCACTGGGGACCTGGACCGCAACCCATGCATGTGCCTGGGAATTGAACCGGCAACACTTTGGTTTGCCGGCCGGCACTCAGTCCACTGAGCCACACCAGCCAGGGTGCATGTAAATACATTTTTGAAAGTCCTAAAAACATATATAAGAAGCTATTAGTAGGAAGTATCTCTGGGAAGTGGATTTAGAGAGACAATTAGAGAGGGCTAGGAGACACGTACTTTTACATTATACTCACCTGTAACTTGACATTTATATCACATGCAGGTATTACTTCTCTGAAATATAAGAACATAGATCTTTTAAAATGATATTTTTAAAGTTATGGTTCCATAACACTTGTATAAGCTTTATATTAAAATTAATCATTTGCCAAAGTTTTACTAGATTCACAAGTAAAAATCTAATCTATTATACTTCTTATATTTAGTAGTTATATCTACAGAAGAGTCTAAACATAAAATTACATTATTTTACCCCAGAATATTCTACTTCTTCCCTAGTGGGTATCTACTGGGTGTAGGAGAAGGCGTTGACTAGAAGCGGAGGAGGATGCGGTCCCCCGACAGCACAGCCCTTTAGTGCAGCCTGACCCTGTATAAGGGAACATGTGTCCTGATGGGGACCAGATGATTTCATTCCCTCCGAAAACAGTCATGAGATGTAGCGTTAATGCTTACTCTGTAAACTAAAACATAAAAAGCTACCCATATTCAGTGAATCACACTAATCTTTTTCTTTCCAGATTCCATACGTCATAAATTGGTCTAAAATGGCTGGGGTTTTATCTACTAAATAAGTTACTGACATCATTCCAGAAGCTCTGCATCCAGGTAAATGCCTTACACCTATAGCACTGTGTTCATCAGGAGTCTCTTGTAATGTGTCAACAGTGGAGGTAGCACAAAAAGCCACACGGGCCCTTGTCCAGTGACAGAGAAAGCAGAGAAGGAAATTCCAGTCTTACCCCATCCCTTCCAAAAAACAGCTTAAGAACACAAACATATTTATAGGAGCTTAAATGTAAATGGTGTCGGAATACCAAGATACCCATGTATAAACGGATGTTAAGCCATGTGAGAGAGTTGCCTTCCCTGGGACGAGGTCTCCCTGTAGCGTGGGCGACGCCTCTGCGCAGTGCTGTCCATGCTGCGCAGTCCAGGGCTTCCGAAGACCCCGGAGGAGACCGATGTGCTCTCTCAACAGCCATGAAGTAGGAGATGTGCCCCACCACTTACTTTCAGAAGCTCAAAAACCTTAACACTTGACCTGCTCTCAGTCTCATTCTTACAAATGCCTCCTTTACTGCGTTAAGATATAGGGAAAATGGCACTATGAAGTTGGAGAGAGAGGCGCCTTTAATCCCCACGGAGTCTAACCCCCCAAGAGGCACATAGCAGGGCATTTACTGAGAACCTGAAAAGGCAGCTGTGACTCCTTGTTGGTCCAGCTCCTGTCACATGGATTCATTAAAAAAAAAAAACCACTCGTGAATCTCGTGAATTTACCTAGCTTGCAAGATAGGTTGCAAGTTCAATTTTGGGTCAGGACACATACCTAAACTGAGGATTCGATCCCTAGTCAGGGTGCTTACAAGAGGCAGCTGATTGATATTTCTGTCTGTCTGTCTGTCTCTCTCTCCCCCTCTCCCTCCCTGCCCCTCCCCCCTCCGCCACTGCCACTTCTCTTTCTCACCCTAGAAATCAATGGACATATCCTTGGGTGAGAATTAAAAAAAAACCTCAGCCCAAAGTAACAGAGGAGACACTCCGAATCCCTCCAGGTAGAATGGGAAGAGTAACTTCCCCCTTCTGAATATGTGTGATTGCATTTTATCAAAGTAGAAGATAGCTGGTGGGTGAGTAGACAGATGTTGAGGGGACTCGATTATTTGTTCAATTGGCAAGTAGGAAACACTTATTGGATGCTACTCCATGGTGGTGTTAGAAAACTATTTACTACTGCTTTAATCTTGGAGATAAATATAGTAACATTCCACAGAGTTCTGTCACTGTAAATCTTTAGAGGTTTTTTCTTTTTCTTTTTTTTTTTTTTTTTTTTGAGGTGTAGTTAAGCCTAGGAAGCTAGACTACCCACGTTTTTAGCAAAAAAAATCAGCTTTGGAAAAAGTGCTTAAAATATATGTCCTAGTTAGGAAGATACTAAGACAGAAAGCTTTATTTTACCTGCTAGGACACTGAATAAAAGGTGCTTTTAATCCATAATACCCCGTCAGCCTTGCATTGGAGGAAGCTGGACAATAACACGGGGCTTCCTGCTGGAAATGATCCTTGGATCATCCACCCTTCTCATACATTTTGGAAGCCCCGAGCTTCTCACAACCACACATTTGTAGCAAAACTTCCAAAATAAGTATGATATTTTGCTTACAAACTGCAAAACACTGAAGAAAACATTATGTAAAATTTTAAACATTTTCAAACTTTTAAACTTCTGATGAATAAATAAAACGTGGTTAATTCTAAGGTTTTTCCTTTAGATTTTATTTATTTATTATTTCATATTTATTTTTAGAAAGAGGTAAAGGGAGGGAGAGAGAGTGGGAGAGAAAGATCCTTATGAAAACGAAACATGGATCGGTTGGCGCCCTGAGCTGGACCGAACCTGCAACCTGGGCACGTGCCCTGACCAGTAACCTTTTGCTTTGCTGGATGACGCTCAACCAACTGAGCCACACTAGTCAGGGCTAAGTTATTTTTTGTTTGTTAAAAATTGATGCTATACCACTTCTGCCACTAACTAGCAACTTTGCCTTCTGTTTCCTGGTAGATAATCTCCAAGGCCCCATCCCAATCCATTGGCATCATATTGAAATACAAAAAGTGTTTTCAGGAGGATCTTTGAACTTTGTAATTTCCCTTTAAATGACTACAGAACTCTGATCTCTTATTGATTTAAACCAGTAATGTGTAAACAGCATTGCAAACCTTGTTTTACAGGACCAAAAGAATTTAGGCTGAAATCTATTTATGAAAATGGGGAAAACCTGATTAGGACAGTTAAGAGAATCAAGACCATATTCAGGGACTTAAAATCTATAGACCGGCAGTGTCCAATATGGTTGTCATTTGCCACATATGGCTATTTTAATTTAAATATGAATTAATTACAACTAAATCAAGTTAAAAATTCAGTTTCTCAGTTTTATTGGGTTGGCTAAAAAGTCTGTTTAGTTTTTTCCATACAATGGCTCTAGGAGTGCTTAGTTGTCTTTAACTTCATTCGAAACAATTTTGTTAGATTGTATTGTGACAACTATCATATCAGTATGCATTGTTTTAAAAGATTTTATTTATTTATTCTTAGAGAAAGGGAAGGGAGGGAGAAAGAGAGGGAGAGAAACAGCAATGTGTGGTTGCCTCTTGTGCACCCCCCACTGGGGACCTGGCCCACAACCCAGCCATGTGCCCTGACTGGGAATCAAACCCGTGACCCTTTGGTTCGTGGGCCAGCACTGAATCCACTGAGCCACACCAGCCAGGGCAACATAGTTATTAATAAAGCAGCAGACTTCTGTTAGTAAGAAGGTTGTATGCTGTCTTAAATTTATTTGGAAATTTAAAATCATTTCTACATTTTAGTTTTCTCAGTGGTAGGTTAACTGGTATACAGTTCACACAGGCCCCCTTTTCTTTTTCTTGTGTATTTGCATATGCAAATACATAAAATTAAGTATTTCATGAAATGATACCTAAGGGTCTTCAATATCAAATTTTCTCACAATCCAATCAGTAACAATGGCATTGGTTTACTAAGATGAGCACATTCAAAACTCTGGGCTGTATTGAACCTGCTCACCTTTGAATTCCCTCCAATGGTCCAAATCTCCTATACATTTGTCAAATGGAGCAACATTTTGAAAATATAACCTAGATGACTTAGCTCCTTAGACCAGCTCTAAAATTAGCTGAGAAGTATCACAACTGCTATACAAAGAATTCTTTTTGAGAAGTACTTGAAGTTGGTTGTTTTTTTTTAAATCAGACTAATCAAAAGAAGTTACCCTCAGTAATTAAAAAACTACTCCATAGGCTTGACTGTTTTCAGAAACATACATCAATCTGATCTAAGAGAAAACAAATATAACTATCTAAATATACAGAATAAAAATGTCATCACATGAACAAAATTCTTTTCAAGAAGTCACTGAAATAAACCATTCAGAATAGAGCCAGCCATTCCTTGGGAAATGGAGTCTCCTCAGCATGACTGTTATTAATCTAATAACATCTAGAACCACCTAATGTTAATACAGAAGCATGTTGGAGGTCACCCACCTGGAACCTCTGACTGGAGAAGACAGTTCTGAAGCCAGGAGGGCTGGGGCTTACCCAGAGCCATGCGGGCAGCTCCAGGTTTCGTGGCTGCTTCTTTGATTGCATCCTTGTTTGCTTCTCGGATGTGGTTCCAAACTTGTCTGCACACTGACATCATCCAGGAGCTTTAGGAATAATACCGATGCCTGTGCTCTCCCCCAGATTTGTGATTTATTCATTTGGAGGGGCAGGGCACGGGTAACCTGGGCTCTGAAACTTTTGAAATATTCCAAGGTGATTCTAATATATAGGCATGTTTGGGAACTTGTCAGATAGAAATTGTATAGAAAAATTTCAGTCCTATAGGTTCCTGCCTTTTTTTTTTTTTAAATCAGTAAGTACAGTCATATTAGCGAGTATCATTTTTGGCTGCTTCCAATTGTAACACATCCCTAAGGCCTTGTAGCTTACTGTTTCTAATCCATTGTGGGCTTTAAAAAAATCTGCTATCTAAACCTATTAAAATTGGATATAAAATAAAAATAAATCTGTGCTCAATGAGAATCGGGTTCCTTTACCTGCATACACTTTGGCATAGTTCTAGCTTCTTAAAAGCCTTCCTCCAGTACAGCCAATTGGGGAAAGTTTGGCGATTCTCATAAACTTAAATAAATGCATATTAACCCACCTTCCCTACTTTCAGGTATTCGCTGTATTTTTCAGACTATAAGATGCACTTTTTCCCCAAATTTGGGAGGAAAAGGGAATGTGTCTTATAGTCCAAATGTAGCTTACCTGGCTGTTTACATTTACATTGGTGAAATATTATGTTATTTATGTTATTAAATATTTTACATTTTTTGCTTCAATTTTTTTTTCCTATTTTCCTCCTCTAAAACCTAGGTGCATCTTATGGTCCGGTGCATCTTATAGTCTGAAAAATATGGTACCTGGGAAACGTGAAAATACATGTTCACACAAAGACCTGAATGTGAATGTTTATAACAGCTTCTTTCAGAATCACCAAGTACTAGGAACAATTCAAGCCTCCACCAACAGGGAAATGGGAAAAGAAACTGTGCTCCATCCATACAATAAAATGCCACTCGGCACTGAAAAGGAGCAAACTAGGATGGCACCAAGTGAAAGAGACACAGACAGAATACGCTATGTACAGTGTGATTCCATTTAAATGACAGTCTGGAAAAGGCAAAGCTATTGGGACAGAAATCAGTCGATGAGGGCGAAGGACTAGGGTTGGGAGGAGGGGACAGGGGCAGAAGGGAATTTTGAGGGGTGATGAAAATATTCTGTATATTGACTGTCGTGGTCATTACAGTTAAAGGCATTTATCAAAATTCAGCATACCATATACCTTAAATGGGGTGAATTTTACTGTATATAGGTTACACTTCAATAAATCTTACTTTAAAAGATAAGATTTTATATATTCCCCTAAAGTGATAAGATTTTGTTTTCTTAAAACTTGTGAAAAGGAGTATACACAATTATATTGAGCTAATATATGGCTACTGGCTTTTTTTACCTATATCATTGACATCTCTGAGTAAGAAACACTAAAAATAGATTTAGGATCATTTTCAAAGGCCAATATTTCTTTCCTATTATTTATTTTCTGTGAAGTATTATTTTTCTACAATTATAGGTATGTTTCCATTGTAGAAGCTAAATCAGATTTATGTTTTTTAGACAATTTGAGTGCTAAACAGATTAAACCTTAGACCACTTATTTCTTTTTTTTTAATGGAAATGTACAAGGTATTAGAAGTCTCCAGTTTTATTTCCAAAGTATCACAGCTAACAGTAGTTTGTTTTTAATATTAATTAATATAATCACCTACTATTATAGTATATTCTTAAAGTTCTCTGTCACCATTTTCCACTAATACGATCCCATTATTAAACCATCTGTCTCAGTCATGTTCCATTCACTTATACCTACTAGTTTAATTACATGTGGCTCCTGGACTAATAGTTGTATGTTGTACAAGTCAAAAAATTAAAAATACATTTGTCTTTGAGTCATTGAGGCATCAAGGATTTGAAACAGCTATATAACTTGCTGTGAGAAAGGTGTATAAATATTCATCTAATATTCCATTTACACATTTAAAAGTATCATTTTTCAATGAAATCATAAAGAAGTTTAAACCCAATTTGTAATTGTCAAATACGAATCTTAGAGTCTTACCAATGAAAAGCAAGACAAAATAAACATTAGCAATTCCATTTGTGGAATGTTTTTTCAATAAAATTATATATTTTTTATAGAATGTATTCCAAATTACCTGTTACTCTACATAAACATTGTCCCTAGGTTTGAATAATACAGGTATATGTGCTTAGCACATAACTATGTAGGAGACTAATTTAAATTATATTACCATTAATATTTTAACAATTAAAAGAGCTCAGAGAGTTAGCTTCTAAATTTAGAGGCTGTTTTGTTGGCAGGAAGAACTTTTGACTAGTACCAAAAGTGTTGTCATCCTCTCCCTTCAGCTATTTAGTCGTTCTCTTTAAAATGTTTGAGAAAATTTAGACATTTAGGAGTAATTTTTTAAATTCCAGAAAGGTCTGAGATATCTTAGAAATGCAATAATACAGTGCATACCTGGAGGAAGGTAACCAGTTATCTAGAACGAGATCTTTGGCACCTTTCCAAAATTTAAACAAATACTAGACTCAGCCAGGGGGCCCTGGGACAACAGGAACAATGTCATACCACAAGTCCAACATCCAATCAGGAGCAGCCTTCCTCCTCCTCTCCGCCAGGCAAAGCCAAAATACTTGTGCACACAGCATGGGCCACCATAGAAAGCAAACAGCTGCTGTAGATAAGACCAGGCAATAACGAAAGCCTAATAACTGTCTCTTGGCCTGGAGACTGAACCTTGGCTCCTCAGTGATGATCCCAGGTCAAAAAGGAAGAAAAACGTGGGTGTTTTGCTGCCTCCAGGTTCCACCAGTGGGGTCAGTATACAGAGCAAAAGGATAAAACAACTGTTTTCCTTAATAATGCAATGCAAGAAGTCTGCCCTGCTTTGGCAGTGTAAGGACGATGCAAATTAGAGTCATTGATGACCACAGCTTCTCATGTGATATACGTAACACTAAGACTAGCTATCTTTTCTTTAACTCTGAACCATTCAAGAATGCTAGTCTCTATTTTACATAGAGCACGTTTATCTATGCAGAACTGAACAAAACGGGAGCACTGGGAATGGCCCTGCGGGAAGCTTTAGCCCACACTGCTGCAGCTTGGTTTAGGGCAGCTGAAGTAGTAGTAGCTCTTCCTGCATTTCTGCTAGAATGCGGAGTTAATTAGATGGATAAATTAGACAAAACATACCATCTAAATTAAAAATGAGAAATGAAATATGCACCAATTAAGTAAAAGAAAACTTACCCTGTAAATAAAACAATAAATGTCAATACATTTACAAACTTACTTTAGCTTTCTTAAGATGTGACAAATTTAACAGACCTAATTTGACATCTTAAAATGAAGAGATCTATTTAGCCAATTCTGTGATTTTTATCTTCTTAGGAAGATGTTTTGATATCTTTTATTTTTATATTTAATCAATTTCTCTTTTGTTTCTGTGATGTCCTCACCCATCAATCCATATTAGTTGAATTTATAGAGCTGTATAGCTGAACATCCCAAGAGAAAGTAATTCTGCAGTCCTCCTCAGCAATTCATTCTAACAATTAAGAACCCTTAAGCTAAATAGAATAATTCATTTCAGAGGAAACTTTTATTCAATATGTATAATTAGTTTTAGTTAACTTTACTAATGAAATGTCGCAAATTAATTAGGTTTGCAATAATCAGATGCTGAGGACCCAAGAGGGGCCATATCTCTCACAAGAGGGGAGGGTGATACACAATTTAGTTGGAAAGCAAATGTAATTAGATTTGATCAGCTGAGTATTTCTGTCCTGATGGGGAGTCATGCACATATACCCAAGCCTACTTATTTAGTTGAAAAGAGATAGAAAAACCATTGTGACTTAGAAAATGTCTCCATGGACCTACTGTCCACGAACCAATAGCTAAAGTAGGCCTTTTTAACCATGGGTACACAGGTTTTCTTCCAACAGGCCTGTAATTTAAATTTTATTTTTCATATCAATGCCTCTAAGTAGGGTTGTATATGAACTTCCTATTTATTACAGACCCCACCATTCCCTAATGCCTTATATTGGGTGTCTCATACTTTTCTTTACCTGCCCAAATCCTGATGACATTCCAGTTTGCAACTTTCGTGACCTAGAAGTTTGTTATTGAAAGGGTGTGGGTAATCCTAAAGTTTCTTTTACTCTAAAATAGGAATATCAAAGAAATGTCATTAGAGTAAGAATCCTGAATGAGAATTGTATTAAATACAAGTTATTCCTACCTAGAGCTGCAGTTTGCAGCAGATTCTGCAGTGATTCAGTAAGTACTTTTGTTAGACACCTACATGCCAATCACTGTGCTCAGCACCAAGGACAAGGTGTGAGCAGAGCAGATAAAAAACCGTGTCTCACAACTTAGGTTCTAGTGCACATAGACAGAAAAACAAGCAAGTAAAATATTCAACACAGTGTATTGGATGGCGTGGTGGGTAGGAATAGAATGCAGAAGCAGTGACAGGGGAAGGGGCAGTTTTATTTTATTTTTTTTGTTGTCCAATTATAGTTGTCCCCATTTTTCCTCCAAAAAGAATGGGTAAGAGTGACCAGGTATTGAAGGGAGTGAACAAACAGGTAGATAAACTAGACATTTAGAATGGATGCTGGAAGGAAGGAACCTACTGGAATTTTAAAACCTAAATGCTTTAAGAACTTAAAATACTTTGAAATACAGTGAAATGTTTCCAAAATTAGGGGTTTTTAAAGTCAGGCCTATGATTCAATCACCAGTGGCTAGTTCTGTGGCTATACCTCTAACTGTAATCATTAGAAACCTTTATTTGTTGTCAGTTTCTCCTGAACACTCAAATGATTTGCTTAGTGCTTGTGGTATATTTTTTTTAGTATTTTATTTATTTATTTATTTTTAGAGAGTAGGGAAGGGAGAGAGTAGGGAAGGGAGAGAGAAAGAGAGGGAGAGAAACATCAACACGTGGTTTCCTTTCACATGGTCCCCACTGGGGACCCAGCCCGCAACCCAGGCATGTGCCCCAATTGGGAATCGAACCAGCGACCCTTTGGTTCGCAGCCCACACTCAATCCACTGAGCTATACCAGCCAGGGCTGCTTGTGGTATATTTTAAAAACACTTTGCTTGTCACTTACCTGGAATCCCATGTCTTTGGGCCTTAAAATAAAACTCAAGTAATAAAGAGTTAGGGTACATGACCCTGCCATTAAATTATTTTTAATAATTCTTATTCTTAAACAAATAAACCAATGAACTTTATAAGTCCTAGGGATACCACTGAATGTAAAATGATTTCATATGCTGGTTATTCCATTTAAATTATTTTGTCCTCATATCCAAAAAAAAAGAGAATTCTAAACAAAAAGATATAGTTGGAGTGCTACATATGGCGTTCATCCACGTATAACTAGGAATAAAATGATTTAATGGAAGATTTCAAATTTAACCAACTCTAAATATACAAGATAGTGTGAGTGAGAAGAACAATCCTGATTTTGTGTTGTTTTTCAGAGCTGGTGTTTTCTGATAATCTCCATGCTTTTTTGTTTTTTTCTTGTCCTGCTATTCTTCAAGATTCCCTAATGAGGATTAGGTAACAGGCATATTTAACAATTTGTATTTGCAGGTTGGAAACAAGAAAATGAAGACTAATAGTTTCTGTCCTGATAATTTGATTTTCTAAGCTCCTCTCCTACCAGCTTAGGCAAAGGCCATCGTTACTATTTCTAGCAGACAGGGCCAAGGCAAAGACAGCCATCTGTGATGTCACACTTCCCCCAAACGGGCCAGTGTTTTAACTGCTTTACAGGCCTCCATTAGAGACTTCCCTGAAAGTAACAAATGAGAAGTAATCATGACCAGGAGGGAAGCATGCAACTTTCTTTATTCTAGAAAAAAAAAATGCAACTTTATTCTGGAAAAAATACCCAATGGCTGGCAAACAATGCAACAGTAAACTGAGTACATTTCTTTTGCACATGTGGACAGTTTTAGTGGAATTGTGGATTTGGTTTCCAAAGAGGTGGTGATATAAGGAGGCTCCTAGAAACAGGGCCGTGCTGAGTTGACAGAAAGAGTGGGGTTCGGTCCTTAACTGCCAGTGTGTGGCTGGCTTTTAAACTGAAACACCAGCCCGAGCCCTGGCCGAGTAGCTCCGTTAGTTGGAGTGTCACCTCATACACCAAAAGTTTGCAGGTTTAATCCCAGGTCAGGACACATACTTAGGTTGTGGGTTCGATCCCCAGTCAGTGCACGTACAGGAGGCAACTGATTGATGTTTCTCACGTCAGTCTCTCTCTCTCAAATCAATTTTTGAAAAAGACATATCATTGGGTATTTAAAAGAATTAAAATTAAAAAAAATAAACTGAAACATGACTGCAGAAGAACTTCTGGCGTAATTCCAGGTCAAAGAGCTACTTAATGATACAGTTATTTATTTATAACTAGACAGGAACTTCTTTCCCAGTACCCCTCATATCACTGACATCCCATAAAATCAGCCCTGCAAGGAGCTAGAACATTGTGAGAATATGCAATGGATAACGTTAAAGGAACAGTTTTCCTTTTCTCACAGAGAAACGTGGAAGTTAGTTTGAATTGATGTGGACTTCTGTCCAGGCAAGTGCTTCTAATTTCAGGAAGCATGTACCTCTTATAACTCCAGGGCGCCCTTGGAAAGTGCTGCATGAAGGCCAAGCTGCCAAGTCTAGTCCTCCTCCAAGCAAAACCTTTTTAGTTATATGTCAGTAGCTGGTCTTTGTTCTCTTCGGTGCGAGTTGCAAAATACAGCAATTCTAATTCTAAATCTCAGTAGTGCTAGAAAGACAAGTTAGTTAAAATAATAACTGAAATCGAATCAGTATTCTGTCCCTAGTAAAAAGCTAGTCACAGCTTCCTTCAAATCCCTCTCCCACAGATATCTCTCCTGAAAAGAGATACTATACAGGGAAAACAATTGCCAGCGTTAATGAAAGGGTTGAAGATAGCATTTTAAGCACAATCATGTTATTTCTTTCAATTTCCTGAGGTTGAACAGATTGTTAACTTCAGTTATTTAACTGAACTGAAAATAATTTCTCTCTTATTTCAATGCAATATTTTATCTTCTTAATCTAGTAGAGTCACAAGTTTAAATCATCATTCAGATCAGAACGAAATAAATGAGACTTAAAGTAAATGGCAAATCTTCTCCCTCAGCAATAAATAAATAATCTCAAATCCAGGAATGAATCATCCTTGAAACTCTCCCAACTTTTGGTCTAGTTTTATGGGTGAAAACTCTGGGAGCCACGTTTGGGAAGCAGCCAGTGCCAGGTACTATTTCATACACATAGTCTTATTTACGTCTTACAGTCACACTTAGAGGCAACTCTGATAATCGGCATTGTATTATGTTGTTATTTTATAAGTATAGCACAAGGGATCAGAGAAAACTATAGCTAACATTATTAAGTGGACATTTGCTAGGTCAAGCACTGGGTCAGTCACTTCATCTGCCTTTTCTTACTTAGTCTACAATAAAAACAAAAACAAACAAACAAAAACCCTATAGGCTAGGTTCTCTTATTGGCTTCATTTTTTCACAGCCCCAGAGCTCAAGGGGCCACATTGCTAACCAATGCCAGGTCCAGAACTAGACTTTGAGACTGACTCCAATGCCCTCTGTGGCCATTTCTTTCTGAGGAGGAACCTGTCAGATTCTCCAGAGCCTGGGATCTTCCTGTTGCTGTTTTTCATTAAGTGCCATACTATCAGTATTGTTTTTAACATATTCATATGTATATAAATTTCCACTATTAATATTTAATGATAGATTTATACTGACAGTGGATGCAAGTATAAGCTATACTTATTTTCAATAATAGAAGATCAAGAGCTCCGAAAGGTATGTTCAGGATTGGGTAAAGCAGATATTTTTCTGTCACATTTCAGTAAGAAAATTATTAATTCATATGCCACCAACCATACTCAGAAATGCAACAGGAAATGAAGAAAAACTTAACTACTCTAAATAATGTGGTCAGTAGTATAAATTATTGCACTGGGAATTAGTTTCCTTCTGCTGCAGAATTGATCATTTGGATTATGTAGACAAGCAGGGTACGACATTACTAAAATTATCTTGAATCCTAGATTGGAGATCTATATAAAACATTAGGTAATTTGCTTGTGAATACATCAAAAACACTTTTCAAAAGGATAAGGATGGGTTATTTTCTCCTCTGTTAAATATTAGCCTTTGAAATGAACCCAGCTGATCTGCTAAATAACACTTGCAAATCGTTGTGTTTTAATAAAGTGACAGACTGAGAGAGAAGCCACACTAGACCTGCTTATGTTTCTGGAGGCGTTACAGGCCAGAAACATTATGCAATCATGCCTTTTAAAAGAAGGGAGCTCTTAGCTTACACCTTGCCTGGCAACAAATGTAGCCACTTAACTCCAAATGCAGGCATAATTAGAATCTGAAAATCTAGCATCAGAATCCCAAACCCCTGGTGCAATACTCAGTAAATTATAGCTTTTATGTCTGTAATATTTTCAACCATTGCATTTAAATATCTGAATTTTTGAGCGTTCAGTGTTTTAGAAGTCCTGCTCTATAAGACTACGGAAAGAAAGGTATCATCATTATTAATCAGGTGTCCAGTAAATGGAACACCTCATGTTTACATTTCTGGAGGGCTCCAAGCCTGCGTTGGCAGAGGGCCAACCCAAATGGGCTGCTCTAGTGAAAATGCTGGGCAAACATGGAACACAGTGAGAACTTGGGGGGCCCAGGAACTGTGAATGCCACCAGCAATCGTTTCCATTATAGCTTTAACCAGGCTCACACATTCATTTATAGAATTTCAGCAGACCCTTAAAAAGGAAGCCTGAGAGAACATTAATTTTTAATCTAATCTTGGATGACCAATAAAAGAAAATCTTATTTAAAAACACTCATAAATGTTGTAAAATTGGTGTTTGAAATGAACTAAACTGAGAATTAATTAAATTACTTTAATTTTTTTGTTGCAGTAGGAAAATAAATGCTTTAAAGTTAGAACATAGAGGTCTTAAAATACATTGGGGAAAACTATTTTGCAGAAAAGAAATTTTGTTCCTCTAATTGTGACTGGACGTTGATTTCTGAGTTTCAGAGTATGAGGTTGTACTCAGCTGTCTAGAATAGTAGTGGGGACTTGGTCCCCTTCCAAATGGAGAGGTTCCTATTTGTCAATGAAAGAAATACTCAAACGTGTAGACAATTTCTGTGAGTTTGATTCAGCCAGGAAGCAAAATCTCAGTGGACTGAAGAATGTTCCTTCTAAGAATGGCAGTTTAACACCTTCTTTTACACAGTACAATCAAAGGAGTAGACAGACTTAAGGGGGTCACATGAAATCCATTGGTGATGGATTAGGGAGGCAGGAGCAAGCAAAGAGGGGAAACCTCTGGGATTGGATAAAAAGTAAAATGGAGAGACACATACTTCTTTTATACTGGTGGGTACAGGGTAGTTAACAATGAACATTTCCAGCAAAAAGAGATGATAGTATTCCGGAGGACAAGATAGCAGTGAAGGGTTCTGTGGTCTCCTGTTCTGGTGGGAGACGTGCCATGAGGGCGTCTGGACAAAGGGGATTAGTCTGACATTCCAAAGGTATGTTATCTGAGATGTGAAAAGACTACAGACAGGCTCAGTTAAGGTAAAGATTGACCTTTGTTAGGAAAAAATACCGGCCTAGGACTAGACTACCTGCCATGAAGGGCTTTTAGTTAATAAGTGTTCATTTCAGACCGTCTTCTGTGGTTACTTCAGGTCTCTGAGTTTGGAAGGCTGCCCCTCAGGCCTCCCCCGAGCTTGTCAGGTTTACTCTGTGACCCCTTTTCTTCCACATACTAGTTTGTCTCCTCCATTCCCTAAAGCGTTGTGATTTTTATTCTGTGGTGTTGTGTCTTTAAAAGACTTTCAATCTTAAAACATAGAAATAGGTGTTGAAATGGAGAGCTGGGACGCTCAGCCTGCCGGGTATAATGTTTTTAAATAGGTAATACAGACCTCTAGTGGTTGAACAGTTGGAAAGCCTCTGCAAGGAAAGGAATTTGTGAGGCAAGTGCCTGCATTTTAAGGAGAAAAAATAGTTGTTAGTTAAAATTACTCACATTGCAAAATTCACACATTTCATACAAACAAACAAACAGAAAGAATGTGGTTCACAGGAAGATGGAGTACTTCCTGACCTTTCTGAATGCTCCTTTATTCTTCTAAAATAAGCAAGGACCTTCCCAGCAAAGTCCCAGCAAGAAATCTGCATCTGTATTGAGTTCCCTCTAAAAGATAACATCCAATTCATTTATTATATGAATGGAGCTGACAGATATCTGTGTTATGTGAAATAGATTTAATTTTCTTCGTACGCAGTTTTGCCTCACCAGGACCCTTCCTCCACTGGAGGGGCTCGGCGATTGGAGCAGCTCTCAGTCTACATGAGGAACAAACTCTTAGATCCCTGTGCAAGCTGAAGTGCTTGCTAAATGTCCCTCTAGACCAGCCCTTTTCAAACTTCAATGGAAACACACATCACCTGGAGAATCTTGTTGAAATGCAGATTCTGACTCAGGGGGCGTGGGGTGGGGCCTGAGACTGCTTTGCTAGGACGCTCCCAGAGGCGCTGATGCTGCGCCTCTAGGGCCGCACTGGGAGTAGCCAGGAGAGTCCAACATCTGTTTATTTTGTTAATTACGCTTTTGGTGTTTACTGATCTCTTCATCTCTTCTGTTTTTATTTTAATGGCACCTATTAAAATTTAATTTTTGAATTTGTAAAACTTTTGAAGTTCTCTTTCACCTGACTACATACAAAGATCTCTGGGAACCTGTTAATCAAGTTATGTAAAGTTGCTCTTTATTTTGTGTGGTCTGCTTAGCTTGGTGAGTTCATGGCAGTTGTGAGCACCTCTCCCAGTACTTGAGGTCATGGGCACTTGTAACCACAATTACATGTCGGTTAGCCATAGTGGGGGAGTGGGTAAGAGGTGGTTTTGTGCGTGTTGAAAACCTGTGAAGGGCCCACATTGCAAAATCAGGCAGAATAGAAAGCACACGCTGAAACCATGAGAGTCAACAGATCAAAGTGAAGCATGGGAAAATATATTTTTCAGACAAAATCTGTTGTAACTCCATCATCTAAATAACTCCCTATCATAGCATGTTGTCAGCCTTAATTTTGAAATAAATACATAATTTTAGGACTTATGTCACAGGGTAGCCTTTAAAAGCCTCTTACAAACTTTTAACGTCTAGTTTCAAATCAAAAGTAATATATTAAGAAGCCATAGGATGGAGGGAGTACATAAATTATCATCATTGCCCTGCATGAACAGTAATTCACAGGTTTGGCTCAGACACAAGTTAGATGAAATAATTAACTATGTACAGTACTTAACAGTATAAAAGTAATTAATCCAGCTGCCTCATACTGGTTTGGCCTAAATAAACATTCAGTAAAAAAAGCCATATGATTTTATTATTTCCTCACTCTGGCTACCACTTTAGTAAGTTGTGATTTTGATATGTCTTTCCCTTAAAAAATAACTATTTTCAAATGTTAATATACTGATTATAAGCTAATGAGTTCCATATATTGATAATGGTGGGTAGATGTTCTCAATTAATAGTTCTATGCAGTCTGCTTCACAGGAGTTTGGTGAAAATAATTACCTGTTTTAAATAAGGTGTAAAGAAGAAAAAAGTTTGATTTTTTTAACTGCAAATCACATAGACTCTGTTGACCGTACCACAATTGTGTAGTGGTGTAGCCTCGGCAAAATGTTTCAGGTAAACTTGGTTTGTGCCCCGTGGTTCTGGAAGGAGACAAGTTGCCTTTTGTAGTCCCTTTACCAGCAGGTTCACAATGTAAAGGGCAGGGTCGTTAGTTGGGATAAGGGCAACAACTAAGACAGGTACCCCTGTTTTGGCAAGAGAAGCAGGCTCAGGTGGTTCCTGCTAGGGAGAGAGCTTCATCTCACTCAGGCGTTTTGTTTTTGTTCTTTTCCAAGTCCTCTCTCAGTGTATGAACACTCCTTTGCCTAATCTCATGGACTGTGACATTCTCTCTTCTATATGATTCCACTGATTAATCATTGTATTGTTATCTCCATTTCTTAAATGGGCAAAGAAGAGAACAAGGCTGGCTAATTCTTCCCAAAACAAATACCACACAAGATATAGGATCAAAAATCTGCTTCCAGCCAGCCAGGACAGAGTAACAAGGATTACTTTCTCACCTAAAATAACAACCAAAACCAAACAAACCAAAAAAAAAAAAAAAATGGAGATAGATAGACAGACAATAGGGAAATCTGAAACAATGGTTTTTAAGACAGTAGACATCAGACAGCAAAGGGCAATGACCTCTGTGGGATGGGAAACAAATGAGGTGAGCCCTGTGCTTCCCCAGCTCACTGCCTAGGAGTTTCCAGCATAGCACAGGGAAGGGGAATCCAGAAGGAGCTCCAGCATCTCCTTGGGTTGAGAAGATGGAGCTGGGAGTCCAGAGAGGCAAGGAGCTAGAGTCCACAGGGCAGAGTACCAGAGAGTAGAGATCTTATACAAGAAAGAGCCCAGAGATCTGCAAAGGGACCCCTTGTGTTTTGGTGCATGTGTTTGAGTAATCATCCAAAAGGATCAGAAAGAACAATCTCCAGGGATCATCCAGAGCCAGAAAATAGTTCCTGTTCCCACCAGCTGGAGTACAAAAACCTCATAATTCATGGGCATCAGATAGTATACTTTGAAGGGTTTTGTCTCAGGAATGGGAAAATATCAGCCCTGGACTAAATGCTGCTCTAGTCCCACCAAACAAAGCCTAAAAGCCAGATCTAAAGAAATTGAACAGTTTGCAGGTAACTGCTTCCCAGAACAGAGCTGGGGAATTACTATGGGAATGCAAAAATATCCAATACCAAACAAGGCAAAATTCACAGTGTTTAGCATCCATTCAAAAGTTACCAAGCTTGCAAAATTCCAGGAAAGGACCATCCATAAAGTGAAGAAAAAAATCAGTCAATGGAAACAGACCCAGCAATGACACAAATGATAGAATTAGCACCAAGGGCATTAATGGTAATTAAAGCTGCATTCCATATGTTCAAGAAGCTGCAGGAAAGTTTGAACATGTTAAGTAGAGACATGGAAGACATAAAAAAGACTGAAGTTGAATTTCTAGAGATGAAAACAGAAATGTCTGAAATGAAAACTCACATCAGGACTTCAGATACCAAGACATGTTCCTTCAGCAATATTCTTCCCTGGATCCTGAGTTTGATCCCAGGAACCTAATCCCTGCTAATACTAAAAGTCCGAGGTGAATGCGACTCTTAAGAGGGCGAGAGGACGTCACCAGCTGAAGGTTACAGAGTCTCTCAGGCCTCCGTGGGGGCCCTTTCCATCTCACTTTGGTACATACCCCTTGGCCTGGCCTGTCTCTGGCTCATGGAGAAGATTCTACTGCCTCCCATGGACTGACATTCCTTCTATTTATTTAGCATAAAGGCAGCTTAGGAACGGAGCTGCTAGCAGTCCTCAACATGGCTCTTTGAGTTACAAGAAAATTAACATTATCAGATCACCATTTGCCATCTTTGTTTTCTGTCTCACCATGAGAACTCTATACAGTAGCCGCCCTATCCGCAGAAGATATATTCCAACACCCTCAGTGGATACCTGAAATTGTGGATAGTACCAAATCCTATATGTGTTTTTTCTATACATAAATACCTATGATGAAGTTTAATTTATAAATTAGGAACAGTAACACATTAGCAATAATAATAATAAAATAGAACAATTATAGCAGTTATGTGAACGTGGTATCTCTCTTTCAACAAATACTATGTTCACTCTTCTTCATGTGATGAATAAGATGACAAAATGTCTATGTGATGAGGTGAAGTGAGGTGAATGACACAGGCATTGTGACGTGATGTTAGACTACTAGTGACCTAACAGTATGTACTCAGAAGGAGGATCATCTGCTTCAGGTGACCTTCGATCATCAAGCCGTGATGATGTCAGTGGTTGAATGTGCGGGGCAGATGAGGTGAGTGGTTGAAGAAATTTAATATTTTCAGACAACAGCTGACCACGGGTAACTGAAACCACAGAAAGCGAAACTGGATAAGGAGAGATTACTGTAATTTGAAAAGGCATAAAGTTTCATCTCTCTATATAAAATTAAAATGGAAATTAGTGCTTTTACAGCTCCCCACCCTTCTCATCCAAGGTACTATGCATAAAATAATGAACTGTGTTCTTCCAGCTAACCAAGCATTTAGTCAAAATGTATATTTTTTGTTCGTTTGTTTTGTTTGTTTTTTAGATACTGCTAATCCCTAAAATGTATATTTTTTGTTCGTTTGTTTTTTGTTTGTTTCAAATACTTATGAGAATTAAACTACTTTTCCTTCCAAGAAAAGTCAACTTACTTGTCCAGGAAGTTTTATTAAGGCTAGAATCCTAAGACACGTAAATATATGGTAGCCAAGTGTTACTGTCATCAGAAACATTCCATATTCATCTGGAATTAATCCCGTGAAACTCCCTCAGTCAATGTATTCTCCTAATCAATAACAGATATATTCTTTTTATCCATTTCGTTTGTGTATTCTTAAGCCTTCAGTGAATGAATTTCGGAAATATATTAGTATAAAAATACAAATGTAGGCCTGTAACACAAATGTGTAGATAATCTTATGCTAAGAGCATCACAGTACACTTTAAACACACTTTAGTTGATAGTGAAGCTTTCAAAAATAAGTACCTTCTAGCAATTACTAAACTTATTTTAAAATTTAACCTCATCAGTAGTTATATGGTCAGAACCCCTGGGTCAGTGTAGTTCTGAGACATAGTGTCAGTCCCTTTCACTTTAGAAAACTGTTGGGGCACTAGATATTTTTTTTTTTTTAATTTTATTTATTTTCAGAGAGAGAAGAAGGGAGGGAGAAAGAGCAATGTATGGTTGCCTCTCACATGGTCCTCATTGGGGACCTCGCCCACAACCCAGGCATGTGCCCCGACTGGGAATCGAACCGGGACCCTCTGGTTCCCAGCCCGCGCTCAATCCACTGAGCTACACCAGCCGGGCGAGATAATATTTTAAAATAAATGTTAAAATAATATGCAAGAATCCACAAATATCACAAGTTCTGTGCTATATTCACCCATGTGGAGTACCACTTTAGTGAAATGCAGCAACAGCTCTAAAAGACATAACGGTATCTTTAACGATACAGAAAATGAAGAGAAAACTAAGTTGCTGGCAGGAACCAGTAAGTGGTGAGGTGACACCCAGGCTGCCGTTCCGAGAGTCCCCAGTCTCACACACACCCAGCGGGGCAGTGCAGCTGGGTGAGAGCAGGGCGGGCAATGACCACATCCCGTGATGCCTCTGTTTTCCCGCTGCCTCCACCTCCTCCTCCGTTGTGGCGTGTTGTATTGGAAGGAGGGGATGTCTGACCGAGGTATATATACTTCAAGGATTTAGTGTAGTATGACAACATTGCGATGCGGGTCTGCCGCATCTTGCTGGAGCTTGGACTCTGTTTTCTCAGTGGTGGAAAGAGGTGGTTGGCCTACATCCTAAGTTGTGAATTGGCAGCCCTCAGACAAGATTTGATCTGTGGAAGAGTTCTGTTTACTTCAATAATGTGGCTTTTTAATTTTCTTTTTTTATTTTCATGTGTATTAGTTGAAAGTATTTTAAAATAAGAGACTTCACGTAAAATTTGATATCAGCCTGTATCACAGTTGCCACAATTGGCTGTAGCTGAGGAGTGACTCTCCCCACCTCCACTTCCTCTGAGACAGGGTAAGGGCCCTCCCTCCACCACCATGTCTGCTTCGCCCCCCCACCCCGCGGCTCCCAGCCCCTGTGCATATTTGGATATGTGAACCCTAGAGAATGTCATTTCTAGGGACCATTCCAGCAATAAGACGTTATGAATCTCTCACATAAGTTGTTTCAATAAAAGCAAAATAGTGTACAGAATAACAATTCAACTATATTATAGGTTAAAACAGACTTTGCAGGGATAGCCAGACAACCGACACACCATCTGCAGGATAGTACAGTGTATGTTTACAGGGCAAAGGGCGTACTTATGTATTCCCATATTTTGCTGAAGAAAAGCAATAGATTTGACCCATATATTTCCTTCTATGGCAGAAATTTGTGTGCCTTTCTGATCCACATTAAGATAAAGTTATTTTCCAAACCTAAACTGAAAGTCCATAGTTGCAGAATGACTTTTTATGTAAAGAGAACATTATAATATGTTGGTGTAACACAAAAAAACAGCATGTATTTATCTAGAGAACAGCTTTAAGCTGATCGTTAACATGTACACTATGACTAAGGAAATAGACTGATTTGTAAACCATATTTTCTGTGAATTGGAACCTCTTAATTTCATGATATTCAAAATTACTAGTATATTATGTTATTCTCACAAAGTTCTAATGAACCTCACAAATCTGCCTGCTCTATTCTGAGTACAAAAATATTTAGACTAATTTGTTTTTCTATTATTTTTATGGCAACAAAGTAATATCAAAAATGTTATTACCAGAAACAATACAGTGTTACATAATTATTACAAAGTGAATCTTATGAAGTCATATTAAAGAACAACAATTAACACATGTTAACTCAGATAATTCAAGGAAGAGACTTATATGAATACTAGGGGAGCTATTGGCAATTTTTTTTTTTCTCTGAGTCCTGCAGTTTGAAGGAAAATTCTGCCATTTAATTAGCTGAAGTATGACCACCAACCAAAAGCCTATAGTGTGATATTTTTTCCGCCCCCAATTTAACCTTCAAATCATCTGTGCTTTTGAAATTCATACTTTCACTTCTTAAAAATGTATCCTTCATGAATCCTTTTCCCCTTGCTTTATAGGGTTAATTACACACTGTAGCACCACACTGACAGGGCTTCACATCATTCCAATCTCTTCCTGGGCCACGGGACACGTAGGTAACGTAAATGGTGGCGGAATGAACTTAGTATTTGTGTGGGGACATGTAAATACTTACTGAGGATATATATAATGGCAGTAATAACAGGTAACAGTAACAGTAGATATTAGATTTACGGAGTGTTTATGTCAATCTTTTTTCCCCTTGTTTTAATTAATCCTTATGTCAACAATATACAATAAGTTTTAACCCATTTTAAAGTAAGAAGACTAATGCTCGGAGTGGGTGAGCAGATTAGCCAGTTACAAGGTTAGTCAGAGGTGGAGCTAGGACCTTAACTGATCTTTGTGATTTCAAAGCTCATGCTTAGTGTCCTATAAAGCTTGCCTACCTGCCCCCAGACTCTGCTAACACTGATTAAATTAATCTTCCCGTTTAAGATTGTAAGTGCTAAATATCCACTTCTAAAATATGTAGTTTATCTTTCCACTTCAGCCATGTATTAAACTTGTGTTTATTATATGCAATCTAGTCATATTGATGACTATAATATGCTATCTTTTAAGGAAATTACTTTAAACATGTAATCTTACAACATTTTCCAAGGGCAGGGTAGAGGCTGAGTTTCATTCCCGTTTGTCAAATCAGAATTCAAAGAAGGTTAAATGATTTGCCTAAGGTCTCAGTTTCTATAGACAAAGAAAAAGCCCAAGACTTCCACCCCAAGTTCTAGACTAGTGTTTGTTCTAAGTCATTTTTCCTGATAAATTCTGTAATCAGCTTATTCCTACTTTTTGACTTCTCAAATTATGTTACTTTCTTACTCATTGCTTTTGGTTTTATATGTAAAATTTGACATTAGCATTCACCATATCTCTCACTCTTAATTCTGAGTGGTTCCAGCTGATGGCTTATTTTTGCACTTGATGGGCTTTTTTCTTTATTTCTCTTTTACCCCAATTATCCAGGAAAGACTGCCTACATCTTTTGAAAGCTCAGACATCCTCAATGAAAAGACCTTCTAAATGACCTTGTTTGTCTCCCATGGAGTTGCATATGACAACTTCAATGCCTCACTAAAATGTTACCCACTTGGCATCAGTAGACAGAAAAGGCTGTTCTCTGTGATAAGAAGTACAATGCTATTTTCCTAGTAAGAGAAGAGAGTTCTAATGAGGAAAAGGGGGAAGGATAATTTCCTCAGATTTAGCTGCTATTTCAAATACAATAGTGCTTTTATTCTAGGAAAAACGTTGTAGGGAAAATACCACAAAACCAATAAACAATTCAAAATTAGGTTATAGAATTCTATTACTATTGCTCCTTTAGAGCCCGTTTTCCCACATATGTTTTTCTTTGGCTACAAAAACCACTAGTAAAGCAGTTAGGTACAGAAGGCAAGTAACAGTCTCAAACTAAGTAACTGAAACTTTGGTTACCAAACTTGCAGAAATTATCATTTATAACTAGGAACATTTGTCCTGTTTCTCACTTTTCTCTACTTGGTTTAATTCTAACAAGAGCCTTAATAACAGGCTGCATTTTATGTGTTGATCTACAGAGGAGGTGGGGGAAGCCTAATGTAAATGCAAAGTTGAATTTACATTCAAATACTGCAAAATCACTTCAGACTGCAGATTGACTACCTCTGGGGCTCGGTCAGAGTGGACGGTGGTGATGCCACCAGAGGGCAGGGTTTGACTTCGGTCACTGTGGCTTCCTCCCTCCAGAGGCAACCGTGGGACCACTGTAACAGCCATCAAATCCCTTAAAGACCTTGTAAGCTCGAATTCTCTTTTCCAGTGTATTGTGCACAGTACTGGAGTACTGGAAAGTGGTTAGTGGCGGTAATTTCTAGAATAACTGACACAACAGATATTTAGTTAACTCAATTTCAGAACTTCTCCTAAATATTCAACAAGACCTCAGATATTTGAAAGTTACCTGACCAGATTTTATATTTTCCTAGGGAAGATATGAATATAATGCATGAAAAAAGTCACCAACAAAATATAGTATACAACTAACTGATTCCCTAAAAGATGAAAACTACAGATTATCAGCATTGAAAAAAAAAGCAGGAACTAAAGCAAGTTTTCTCAGTCGCGGCACTGCTGACATCTTAGGCTGGGTAACTCTTTGTTGTGGGGTACTGTCTGGTGCTCTGTAAGACGATTCACAGTATCTCTGGTGTCTGCCCACTAGATACTAGTAACTGCCCCTTCTCCCTACCTGTTGTGAGAAAGAAAAATGTCTCCAGACATTGCCAGAAGTCCCTGAAGGGAAAAAATACCCCCAATTAAGAAGCACTGGACTACAATCTGAAGAAATGACTTTACCCCTCCCCCACCAAAAACCTGAACCCTGAAACTTTAGAATATCAAAACTGTGAGGACTGGTCTCTCAGCCTGTTTCCCCATTACTGACAAGTGGAAGTAATGGTGCCTTCCCTCGGAGGCTTCGTATTAGTCTGCTCCAGCTGCCATAACAAAGCAGCAGGCATTGGGGGGCTTAAAACAACAGAAATGTATTGTCTCACAGGCCTGGAAGGTGGCATTCAAAATAAGGGTGCTGGCAGGGTTGGTTTCTGTGAAACCTCTATTCCTCACTTCGCAGGCGGCCCCCTTCTCACTGTGCTCACGTGGATTTTCCTCTGTGCAAGCACAGTCATTGTGTCTTCCTCTTAAAAGGACACCAGTCATGTTGGATTAGGGCTCCAACCTTAGGAACTCATTCAATCTTAAGTACCACTTTAAAGGCTCTGTTGCTAAATACGGCCACATCGGGGACTGAGGCTTCCACCTATGAGTTGAGGGGGGACACAGTCCATAACAGCGTTTTTGAGATCAAAGCAATTATCACAATACTTGGCACATAGTAAGTATTCAATTAATCAAATGTTACCAATGTTAATATTAACTCACTATTTTAAGTCCTCCCTGTGAATCAGATACCAGCAAATACACAGAAGAATATAAAACAATTGTACATTAAATAAGCTTATTTGAACACTTATTTGTCACCTGTGCTGAAGTTACATAGCTGAAAATTTTAAATTGACATTTTCCACGTTAACACAGCTAACTACTTCAAGGGTGCCATTTCCTTTATTTGAGGCAAAGGGCAGTAGCTTCTGCATTCCCTGCATCTGATGAGTTGTTAATGATCCAGAAATAAACTTTTAAGTGCTTTGGGTGATTTCTGAGTGTAAAGAAATTCTATACAAATATTTCTCCAAGAGGAGGCTTGACAGTAACAATTCACTTTCACCCTCTTAATTTTATTTACAAGCTTCACCTTAAAATAATAATAAAAAAAAAATTGGCAAGGAAAAAAAAAACTTTTCAAACAGCCATGGTTTCCAGCTGGAACTGAGTAACTGTGGAGATTTTGAAATTGCAAAGGAACATGAGCCTTCTTCAGCCAAAACTATTTGTTCAGAAAAGCTAAAGAATGTTGCATATTTCCAACACACCAGTTTATCATTTGAAAGTTCTGCTGGCTCAAGTGAAATCGTGCTGTCCTATTTCCTACTGTGGGGTTCCCTTCCCAACCACCATTGCTTTCGGATGGGAGGCACAGGGCTAAGGACAGGAGCAGGGTCAGCTCTGGGAGCTGGAGCAACCGAAGGGGAGTGTCAACATCTCATGGGGAGGGGAGGCGCTAACAAGGCTGTCACAGCAAGTTCAGGAAGAGTGTCGTCGATGTCGACAGTTGCTGCGTTGAACGGTCTTGTAGATAATAAAAGTAGAAATCGCTTGCCGAAAGTGAAAACGTGAAAAGGAGAAATTGCTGTAGCAAAGTTAAAAACGAGAGGAGACGGCAGTCTTGGTGTGGCACAGAATGTTCAAAAATATTCCTGTCGTTGCAGAGCTGCTGCTGTATGAGTGATGTGTCACTTCACTGCATGGCCCTTCGATACAGAAAGGCTCTGTTTCCACTTTCCTCACCAAGGGGCACGTTTTATTTTACAACAACAATCGAAGGAGAAGCGGCACATTACCCTGTGCAGCTCCCTTGGAGAGTACGTTTCCCTCCTGCTCGGGCTGCGCCCTAATCTGGCAATATATTTTAATTTCAAATCTGATGTGTGACATCTGGTAACTCATTTATTGCTAATGAAGTTTTCACAGGAAGCAGCAGTCACCGGTTTCTCATCCTATTTTTCAGTTGGCAAAGTGTTGTTTACCTTTTATTGGCCTAGCATCCAGGCCTCTTATCACAGGCCATTTAATTAGAAAACATAACCAGCCCCACATAGAAAATAGAGGGCTAAGTTATAGGAGATAGAATGGTCTAAAGTTCCAGGGGTATCAAACTTTTTGGCGTCTCTGGGCCACACTGGAAGAAGGGTTGTCTTGGGCCACACATTAAATATACAAATACTAATGAAAACAGATGAGCAAAAAAAAGGTTTTAAGTAAATTTATGATTTTGTGTTGGGCCGCACTCATAGCCATCCTGGGCCTCTTGTGGCCCGCAGGCTGCAAGTTGGACACCTCTGGAACTTTTTATTACAATCATCGGTGTAGTGTCATTTTAATTTTTTAAATTATATAGGCATTCAAGAGAATGAGTAGAGCTGGCAAAACTGTTGGGTCCAAGTAGCTATCAGCAGTGCCTGTCATCCCCCTTCTCTGAGCTTCTCCACCTCTTTCTGGCACTTTAGCTTCTTCTACTTCCAGCAGTTTTCCAATCCTTCTTACCCAAATTTGCTTGCAACTGGAAAATTAGTCATTTACACCATAGTGTGAATTAAGTAACATTAACAAAGCTATGGGATCTCATAGCATCTTCACATACATGGCATCATTTGATGTTCCAAGCGATGTTGTAAGCCAGAATGGACATATATTTTTTACTTCATCATTTTCATGAACTTCATTATCATTATCATCATTTTCAGATGAAGAAAATGAGTCACAGGCTAAGCAAAAAGCTGAAGACCTCATAGTTCATAAGAGGTAAATCATGTACAGGCACACCATTTTTTATTGCATATCACAGGTGTTGCATTTTTTTACAAACTAAAGGCAAGACCCTCCACCAGCAAAAGGATGACCTGCTTTGGTGTGACACTTGCTTTATTGTGGTGATCTGGAACCACGCCTTCAATATCTTTGGGGTGTGTATGTAACTGGTCCAAATCTTTTGGTTCCCATAGCCATGCTCTCCCACCGCTTTTCCTCTGGCTCTCACCTGAGTCAGTGTGTCTTCTTTCTCCAAGTGGATCTTAACCCTAATGGATGTATGGAGGTGTGGGTATCGCCCACTTCACTCTAAAGAAGTTTCAGACCTCTGTGAGTAGATGCAAGGGGTATTTCACCAGATGACATCCTGTTCGGCTGCCCTTAGCCACACCAGTCTTGAATGTATAAAAGAAATATGCACAGTTTGATGAGCAATTCTCAAGTTGCGCTTAGACGTTTGTTGTACTTACTTCAGGTTCTAAAATTTCAGAAGAGCCAAATGAAACATTTTAGCTGGGCACACTTGTGTTATTTGTTGGTTTGGCTTTGCCAGTTAATCATAACTGTCAGGATACAAGCCATATTACAAATTAAGGGGCCAATAGGGCACCTGGAGAGCTCATTAAAGTCCAGATTGCTAGGGACAAATACCATATGATCTCACCTTTAACTGGAACATAATCAACAAAAGAAAAAAGCAAGCAAAATATAACCAGAGACATTGAAATTAAGAACAATCTAACAATAGCCAGAGGGGAGGGGGGAGGGGACTGTGGGGAGAAGGGTTTTCAGGAACTACTATAAAGTACATATAGACAAAACCAAGGGGGAGGGTGGAAGCAAGGGAGGGAGGGAGGTTTGGATGGGGTTGGGGGGCAGGGAGAAAATGCAGCCGACTGTAACTGAACAACAATAATGTAATTAAAAAAAAAAAAAAAAACCCAGATTGCTGGGTTTCTGATTCTGTAGGTCTGGGGTGGGGCCTGAGACTTGCATCCCTAAGGAAGTCCCAGGTGATGGTAATGCTTCTGTTGCAGGAACATTTTCAGAACCATTGCTAGAAGGGCTATGTAGGTGACTCAAGGGAGAGAAGCACCTAATGCTGCAGTATCCAGTTAGGTGGCCCCAAGCAGTGACTGGGCACTTGAAGTGTGGCTAGTTTCAACTGAGATGTGCTGGAAACATAAATTATACTCTGGATTTTGAAGACTTGGTATAAAAAATGGAAAAATGTCAATTTTTTTAATATTGACTACATGTTGAAATATAGGGTTAAATAAAATATATTATTGAAACTAATTTCACCTGTTTCTTTTTAACTTTTGATGTTGCTACTAGGGAAATTTAAATTGCATATGTGGCTTACAGTATCTTTCTTTTGAACAGAACGGACCTGAAGCATCGGAAAACATACAGTAGTGGGGATTAGTGAACTACAGAGGATTAAACTCCCAAGAACTGTAAATGCATCTGGGCCAAAGGAAATATATCTGTTGGCTAGATTTAGCTTGAGTGCCCCACTTTGTATACAAATCTTTGCTGTCATGAATATTAAATGTAAAAGCTATCTAATATCTACAACTTTACCTTTCTTTTAGTTTTAATCAAGTGCCTCATTATAATTCTGAAGTAAAAGCATTAGATTATAATAATGAAAAAATGCTGTTCATAAATATCGAGAACAGATTAGTGAGCACTAATCTGGTCTCTAGACGGGGGGGGGGGGGGGGGGGGGGGGGGGGGGGGGGGGGGGGGGGGGGGGGGGGGGGGGAGGTAACAGGCAAAATGGGTGAGTCAGAAAGTGCAAAGGGGAGTCAAAGGTACAGACTTCCAGTTATAAAATAAATAAGTCATGGGGATGTCACGAACAGCATGGTGACTGTAGTTAATAATACTGTATTGCATGTGTGAGTATTGCTAAGAAAGTA
>PVJI01014140.1:0-44776 GCA_004026765.1 Micronycteris hirsuta
ATAATAAAAGTACAAATGGATAATATATATTGGAATTTTTTCAGTATTAACCTAGGTACCAGGCTGAAAATATATTTTTTAAAAAAGATCTGATTTCAATAAAGTCTGGAAATATTCTCAGAGGAAATTGATATGTTCATATATTTTCAGTTTTCCCGATGTAGCTGCAGAAAGAAGACACCTTATTTTCTTTAATCTGGCCTTTTATTTTGATTTTTCCCTTTTGACTAAAACTGGCTTCATGTAAGGCCCTAACTCACCCAGCTCCCACTCCCTTGCTTAATCATTAAACCCTCAGGACAATGAGGTTCTGGTCAGCAATCAGTAGTCTTAGCAAAAAAGCCTTGGGTCTGTTCCATCAAACTAGAGATAACATCTAGATCTCAGTTGTGTTTCAGCCCTAGAGTTACCTCACCAAACTCATCCTTGAGAAACCAGGGAAATGCCCAGGCTGGTGTAGTTCAGTTAGTCACAGTTTCATTCTGTATACTCAAAGGTTGCAGTTTCAGTTCCCAGTCAGGACGCATGAGGAGGCTGCGGGTTCAGTTCGCCATCAGGATGCATATGAGAGGCAAGTGATCCATATTTCTTTCTCACATCAATGTTTCTCTCCTTCCCTACCTTCCCCTCTCTCTCCCTACCTTCCCCTCTCTCTAATTATGTCCTCAGGTGATGATTAAAATTACAAAATAAGCAAACAAAAAACAGAGGAATAGATGACATGCTTGACATCAGGACCAGATACAATAATCAACTACTCTCTACCCTAGCGCTGATTGATAAGTAGACCACAATCCTGACCATGACCTATCTCCCTTAGTTCACCACAATTAATTATTTTTCTCCTAAATAAACCATCTCCTAGAAGCCATTGGGAAGCCCAATCTTTGAGTGTTAGCTCACCTGTGATTCCCGGCATGGCACCGTCTCCATGACAAATTCTTAGTTTCTTCATTGCTAACTCCTGTTTGTATCTCACTGGGCTTTGATGTGCTGTGCACAGGCAAATGGAGCCCTTCAGTCTGGCAACACAAAGTCTATAAACGTGGTAAAGAATGGATTTCTGTGTGACAATTGTGATGCAGAGAAAAAGAAGAAATAAAAAATCAAGGAACCATGAAAAGCTCCCTTTAGCCACTCACCAATTTTCCCTAGTTCTAACCAGGAAAGTAAACTCTATCCCCCATCTGAGTTTTCATATCAACCCAGAGAGTGGCACAGTCTCCAGGTCTCCAAGCTTCTCATGTTTTTTGCCCATCAATCAGGCATTGTGTTATCAAGATACCAGAAATTAACCTTGTAGACCAAACTATTAGATTTAAAGGAAGATGTGTTAAAGTTCCCATCCTTGATAATTAACAATCTAGAATATTAAACTAACAGAGGTAGGGAGGAAAGATAGCTAGAAAAGGAAAGAAATGAAACAAAACAGGAGGGCTATGCAGCTACTGGCTTCTGACACCCACAGGTCTTTTTTTTCCCCAACTTTTTTTTATTGTTGTCCAAGTACAGTTGTATCCCTCCCCCCCACTACTCATACCCACCCCAGCTATCCCCACTTCCCACCCTTGATCCTATCTGCCTTTGGTTTTGTCCATGTGTCCTTTATAGACGTTCCTGAAATCCTTTACCCTTTCCCCCTCATTATCCCCTCCCACCTCCCCTCTGGTTACTATCAGTTTGTTCTTAATTTCAATGTCTCTGGTTCTATTTTGCTTGCTTGTTTGTTTTGTTGATTAGGTTCCACTTATAGGTGAGATCATATGGTATTTGTCCCTCACTGCCTGACTTATTTCGCTTAGTATAATGCTCTCCAGTTCCATCCACACTGTCGCAAAGGGTAAGAGCTCTTTCTTTCTGCCACATAGTATTCCATCATGTAAATGTACCATATTTTTTTATCCATTCATTTACTGATGGGCACTAAGGTTGCTTCTAGCACTTGGCTATTGTAAATTGTGCTGCTATGAACATTGGGGTGCATAGGTTCTTTGTGATTGGTGTTTCAGGGCTCTTAGGATATAATCCCAGCAGTGGAATTGCTGGGTCAAAAGGAAGATCCATTTTTACTTTTCTGAGGAAATTCCATATTGTTTCCCATAGTGGCTACACCAGTCTGCATTCCCACCAATGGTGCACTAGGGTTCCCTTTTCTGCACATCCTCTCCAACACTTGCTGTTTGTTGATTTGTTTATGATGGCCATGTTGACCAGTGTGAAGTGGTATTTCATAGTGGTTTTAATTTGCATCTCTCTGATGGCTGGTGATACTGAGCTTCTTTTCATATGTCTCAAAGTCCTAGAGGATAAGATAGGCAGGAAAATCTCAGATATTCCATGCAGCAATATTTTCACCATATGTCCCTTAGAGCAAGGGACATAAAGGAAAGAATAAATCAGGGGTGTCAAACTCATTTTCACCAGGGGCCACATCAGCCTCACAGTTGCCTTCAAAGGACTGAATGTAATTTTAGGACTGTATATATGTAACTACTCCTTAACTAGGGGCAAGGAGCTCAGCACTGCAGCCAGGTAGAAACAAGGGCCGGGTAAAATAAGGTGGAGGCTCGGATTCAGCTGCAGTCTTGTGTTTGCCACCTGTGGAATAAACAAATGGCATCTCATCAAAATGAAAAGCTTCTGCACAACTAAAGAAAACAGCATTAAAATGAAAAAAGAACCAACTGAATGGGAAAACATATTTGCCAATGATACCTCAGACAAGGGTTTGATCTCCAAAATATATAAAGAACTCACATGACTCCACTCCAGGAAGACAAACAAGCCAAATAAAAAATGGGCAAAGGACTTGAACAGACACCCACAAATCTTGATCCAAATGTTTTGGCAGAAGTTGTTGACATTTAGTTGTCTGGAAAAGTCTTTGGGAAGTTTTCTTCTTCACGTTGCAATGTGCTTCTTGAAAATCTCAAGAGATTCTTAGTTTACATATCCCACACTCATGGAGTCTGGGAGATTTTTGTGTCCTATCGTTTCAACTGAGAACTGTGAACTCAAAGGTTTATTCCTGGGAGCTTTAGAGTACCCTCCACCCTTGCTTTTAGAGTACTTCATAGGATCGCTTTCCCTAAAGTTCAAGAGAAGTCATACACTGGTGTCATTTCTAGATCCCTGAGCTGAAGTTCACGTAGGAGTTCTGTAGTTTGCCCTTAGGAAAAGCTGTCATACCTGTTAGTTAAGCACTTGGATAGCCTGCATGAAACTTTAGTTTCTCTTCATATGACTTTGTAAGCTTATTTGAGGGTACCATTAGTTTACTTAACATTCTCTGATGATTGAGGATCATAAAGACCATGGAGTTCCTGGGTGATGGCCAGAGTCTTACAAAGCTCATTTATTACTTTCTCTGTAGAATTTGCCACTATGCAAATGGGAGAATAATACCCGTGTGAGACATACAAAACCTGGAGAAGATGGTTGACTTTGGACAGGAAAAGCACCTGGCCACCAAGAACATAGAGTGCAGTAAGAACATATTTATATCTATTTGAATGGAGCAACTATACAAAATCCATCTACAAATGTTTAAATAAAGCCTAAAGCTTTAGTTCTTTCCATGCTCCACCATTAAAATTTTGCCAGGGTTATGGGTTTGACAGGTAAGTATGTGCTGCAAACGGGCTTAGCAATTTGGAGTGAAATTGCCCTATTAATGTTGGCTTAACACTGCAGTCTTTTTCCCCCTCTTCTTACAGTGATAACATTGAATCTTTCTGCAAATGAATTGTTAGCCAGCATTATCATAATGAAAAAGAATGGAATTCTTGGGGAATAACAATCAATTTGTAAGGATGTGATCAGTGATAGCCCTGGGTATAAGATCAACTTAGAAATTGAGCCCATTAAAACTTTTTAAGGATTTTTGCTTTATAATGTGAAGCTTATGACATTGTTTCTGATATCAAAGTATATTAAAATACATAAATAAATATTAATTTGTACCAGGCTTCATGCTTGAACAGGATATTTCTTTAAAACTCAGAAGTATGAAATCATTAAAAATATTTATTTTAATACATTTTATACCATAAATGATGAAGAAAGAATTTCTCTTTTACATCTCAGGATTTCTTTCCTTTTATCTTAATTTTGGTAAACAAAGAGTTTACCAAAACTTTAACATTCTCTGTGTATGTATAACAAATAGATTTTTTCTTTTCTTTCCTTTTTTAATTGACTTTAGAGAGAAATGAAAAGAGAGGGAGAGGGAGGGAGAGAGAGAGAGAAGGAGACAGAGAGAGAGAGAGAAGGAGAGAGAGATACATTGGTCTGTTGCCTCCCATACAGGCCCCTGACCAGGGATGGAACCCAGGTATGAGCCCTGACTGGGAATTGAACTCTTTGGTGTACCAGGCAGCGCTCCAACTAACTGAACCATCTGTCCAGGACACAAATAGATTCTTTTTAATGTAAATAATCTTTCTTTCTTCTTTTGAAATTTTAGAACAAAATTTATTTCACACTCAAGGTAGATTACATAATGCATCAACTATTCATTCTTGGATGTGCAATAAAGTCTCCATCTTTGATGTTTGCTTACTGTTTATAAGCCACACTCCTACCTCTTATGTTTCTGCCCCATGTCTGAGTAGGCTGACAAGAAAATTCATGTGCTCCGCTCTTTGGAACCAGCTGAAAGATAAGCCCTTTAGCCGAGTTCCTCTACTGAACCACCATAAAACTGCTAAACCAGTTCCCTTTTCCTGGTCTCTGAAGCCAGTTTTGAATCAGCATGGGAAGCCTGCCCTGCTCTTCCAGGAAGTCTCATTATGGTATTTTTACACCCTTTTTTTTAATTGTTGTTTTATTACAGTTGTCGCAATTTTCTCCCAATGGCTCTCCCGTCTTGTGCCCGCCAGCCCCAGCCCCGCTCCCATAGTCAGTCCCTACCCTGTTGTCCATGGCCGTGGGTCATTCATACATGCTCCCTGCCTAGACCTTTCCTCTTCTTTTCCCCTTATTCCCCTCCTCTCTCCCCTCTGGTTGCTGTCAGTCTGTCCCTTGTTCCCATGTCTCTGGTTCTATTTTGCTCATTTGTTTTGTTTATTGGGTTCCTCCTACAAGTGAGATCATATGATATTTGTCTTTCACCTCCTGGTTCATTTCACTTAGCATAATGCTCTCCAGTTCCATCTGTCAGGAAAGGGACCTGGATAAGTAACCTTTATTTCTATTTTAAGCCCTCTTCTAATGCAGTAACAATAATCTCCCCTTCTTCAGGCCTATGTCTAGGTTGGTGAGATTTCTGAACTGTTGAACTGTGGAGAAGGAGAAGGCATTAGGTCCTTGCATCACTGGTCCTCACAGGGATTCTGAGATGTCCTTTGTCCACTCTGGTGCTTGGTTTTCAGTCCTCTGCTTTTGGTGCTGGCAGGTGCCTTGCCCACAGTCCTGACAGCCAATAATGGCAAATGGCCCTGGCTTGAGGATCAGAGATGCCTGTGTCTCCTTTGCTGTTTCATGTGGCAGAAGTCTCTGTAAGCCTACCCTTCTGCCTAGACGTATTTAAAGCATCACTTCAGAACTCATTAGAAAAGAAACTCTAACTTAAATTTAATGTCCAAAGCTTTGCCCCAGCGTGCATCACCAAAGAGTTTCTCCTTCCCTCAACAGTAGGGGATTGGAGAAACAATCTTATCCTATTTTCTATATCTCTCTCTCAAAAAAAAAAAAAAAAAAAAACAATGAACTCTAGTTTTTATAAATTTAAGTTTATAAGTCAGCAGATAGTACAAATACTTCCCTCAAATCCTCTTTTTTTGTCATTCAATTGTTTCTATTATTATCTTGCTTAGTGTGGCATATTTGTTAGAATTCATAAACTGATATTGATATGTTACTATTAACTCAAATTTATAATTGACAGTAGGGCTTGCTCTTTCTGTTGTACAGCTCTGTGGGTTTTGGCAAATGACAAATATCATGTATCCATTAACTAAGTATTATACAGAAAACAAAATTTAATTTTAAGTGAATTAAAATTTAAATACCACTAATTTTTTTTCAGGAAAAATGAATTGGACAAATAAAGTTCTTAATCACCATCAAATCTCTGAGGGACAAAATCCAGCTCAGGAATGTTTACTTTCAAAAGGAAAATATAAAAACTTACTGCATTTATAAAGTTCAAATTTACTACTTAAAAGTAGGCTAAACCCTGGCTGGTGTAGCTCAGTGGATTGAGCATGGGCTGTGAACCAAAGGGTCGCAGGTTTGATTCCCAGTCAGGGCGCATGCCTGGGTTGTAGGCCAGGGGTCACGTGAGAGGCAACCACACATTGATGTTTCTCTCCCTCTCTTTCTCCCTCCTTTCCCTTCTGTCTAAAAATAAATAAATAAAATCTTAAAAAAGTAGGCTGAAAGAAAATAACATTTATTTAACTGATTAACTGACTAAAAATTAAAAAAATAATAGTCTTGGCATCTCCAGCTTGATTGAACACTAAATTCTCAGTTAACTTAATCTGCAAAGAAATCAGATGCTTTTTAAACAGTAGCATTCAATGTTAATTGTGAAATATCACTTGCAAGAATTTACCATGCTAGTTCATGTGTGTTAACTCATATTAAACATTCATTGAAATAACTACAGACTACCTACCACTTCTCAGCATGTCTTTCACAACACTCAGCCTAGTTTCCTTTCCCAGAAGTATAGACAATGAGAGCATCTCTAATTGTTTGTAGGGGTGATAAATGACCAATATTATATAATCAGGTGGATTCTGAGTTTTCTGGCTATTTGTTTCAATTGCTGTATTTGTGGAGGGTTGTGGGGAGAGAGAAGAAAAAGGTATTGGGCGCCCTCTGCTGGTGAACTCACATAAATAGAAAAGGAATTCTGAAAGGAAAAATAACATTTGGGGAGGGCTCTTCAAACTTCACATCCACTGTCCCCACACCCAGTCTTCTTAAAGCATTATAGGTTCAGGACTCAGAGACATAAGAGCCTATACTTTAGGTTTTCATGGTAGAAAACTGAGGACTGGGTTTGAGAGAATAGCTATTAAATTCAGTGAGGTTGATAGCTGGTTTTTTTTTTTTTCCAGCTTTATGAGTATAATTAACAGATACAATGGTAATACATTAAAGTGTACAACATTATTATTTAATGTGTATGTACATTGTAAAAGAATTCCCACCATTGAGTTCATTAATATATCCATCACTTCACATGCTTATCTATTAATTTGTGTGTGAGAACATTTAAGTTCTACTTTCTAAGCAAATTTCAGTTACATAATATAGTCAATAATAGTCTCCACATTATACCTAATGCATCAGCCTCAGACCTTATTAATCACTGAAAGTTTGTACCCTTTACTGGCCTCTCCCTATTTCCTTACTCTCAGGACCCTAGTATCTACCATTTTACTCTCTGTTTTTATAAATTCCATTTTTTAAGATTCCTAAATATAAGTGATACCATTCAGTATTTATCTTTGCTTTTCTCTGCCTGGGTTATTTCCTTTAGCATAATGCTCTCCAGGTTCATTCCAGTTGTCACAAATGGCTGGCTATCTTTCATTTTTAAGGCTAAATAATATTCTATTTTATATATCTACTACAATTTCTTTATTCATCTATCAATGGACACTTTACATTGTTTAATTACCTTAGCTATTGTGAATATTGCCGGAAATAAGGGGATCCCTCCCCTATTGTAAGGCGCTGGGCTGGGAGTGGGTTTATGGTGAGAATATGTCTCAACCTTTCCTACCTATTTAGATGTGGATATTTCCTCAGTCATGTGGTGTGTAGGAGTCATTCAACTAGTTTCTGGATTTCTCTCAGAAAAAATTTCTCTGTATGCAGCTGTATATTTGTAGGAGGAGGAAAATTCAAGGGCCTCATAATCACCATCTTGTTGATATCCAAAAATAAAGTTTATTTGTTTCTGTTTAGTAAATCCAAGTTTGTGCCTGGCTGGATGGCTCAGTTGGTTGGAGCATCATCCATACACCAAAAGGTTGCAGACTGCGTCCTTGGTCAGGACACATACCTGAGTTGTGTGTTCAATTCCTGGTTGGGGGTGCATACCAGAGGGAACCAATCGATGTCTCTCTCTCACACCGATGTTTCCCTCTCTTTTTCCTCCTCTCTCTCAAATCAATAAACATATCTCATGTGAGAATTAAAAAGAATCCATGGTAATTCTACTAAATTGTGTCAAGATAGTTTAAAATTTTATCACTTTGTTATATTCATTAGCCTTTTGTTGCTTAGCCTTTTTATAATTTAGTTTAGCTTTTCTTCTTTTCACTTTTCTAACAAGTATTTATTATTAGCTAAGCCATGATTCAGGATCCTAGGGTGGGATGTACCCAGGTCCCCCTTCACTTTCCTGGGAGAAGGATGGAAGGCAGAGGACAGGTAAGGTGCGGCCCATTCAGGTCTTCCCAGGAAATGTGCCTTCTGCCTGGTGGTCATCCGAGGCCAACACCCAGGATATGGGGCAAACAGACTTGTACACACGTTGGTACCATTTGCATTGCAGAGAAACCACAATCTTTAGCAGCCACTGTCTTCTCACAGTGGTGGAAGCCCAAGTAGTTCTGCCCATAGTTCCTGGTCTGGCTCCTGTTGGGGAAGTGGCTGTCAAAAAGGGCAGTCTTGTAGTTCTTGATTTTGGTTTTGATGTCTTCTGCCATGTTGCTAGCCAAAGATGCCCCCCAAACCATGCCCAGCTCAATGTCTGTAGTTGAGCTTTAATGAGAGCAAGCAGATACCCTGGGTTGGTATATTCAGGTGTTAGTGGGAAGAGAAGGCTTTTCTTGTTTTATGTTACTGGAGTTTGGCTTTGTATGTCAGCAAAGTCTTGCCCATTACTCAAAATTGCTTTGAGATGCTCAGCGGTGTGAAAACCTTGCCCAAAGCCTTAAGCATCAGATCAGGTCAGAGGCTTTCTTAGTAGCAGAGACAGCAATCAAAGCATTGTGATTTTAACAAATCACGTAGCTTCTCTGGGTCTGCAATTCCTTACTTGTAAAGTGAGTTAGAGGACCTAGGAGACCTATAGGTTTTAAAATGCTGCAAACCTATTTTCTTCATCTTGCTTTTTTAAAAATTAAGATGAAAAACCATATTTATATCACTGAAAACTTTTATTTTAAATGGCTATTCTCTCTTTGTTCAGTGACAACTGGGAGCAGATAGAGCTACCTATTCCCTTAATAAACCATGCAGAACACCCCAAGCTCACACTCAGAAGGAACAGAAAGAGGTCCATCCCATCCCTGCTTGTAACCCTCCGCATCCTCTGAAAACAAACACCACTTATGAGTGCTAATCGCATAGATTTCTGACTTGCGCCCATCCTAGGCAAAGATATTCCCTGGCATTAGGAAGTTGGTGCACCGAGGAGTTGCCCACCTCCTTCTTGTTCAATTTTGACTTTATGCTTATCCCTTTGGAACCGATTTTCCAAAATAATCAAATCCCCCATGTCAGTAAATGGCACCACCATCCATCAAGGGATTGCCAACACACTTAGGAATCAACATTCATTCTCTTTCTGTATCCACATCCAATTTGTCAACAAATCTTGTTTGCTTCTACGACCATAACGAATCTCACATTCACTCATTCATCTCTAGCGCCACACCAACTCTCTCTTCTAAGCCACTGTCATCTTTCACTGGAGCTACTGAAGATGCCTGTTACCTGGTCTCTGATTTCAGTCTTCCCCGACTCTCCACGTCCTAATTCATTCTCTGCTTTAGCAGCAGCCAGGGCAGTTGTCTTCAAAACAAATCAGATGCTGGCCCTCCCCTGCTTAATTTCCTCGAATCCCTTGCACACACTGAAAATAAAACCCATGTTCTTTACTCCTATTTGGCCCCTACTTGTCCAATTTGCTAAAGTCTACTTCATCTCACTCCCCACAATCGAGCCACACTGATCCCCTCTCTTCCTCAGACATGACTGACCTCTAAACACGTTCCCTAGCCTTTCCTCCTGCTGGCGCTGGTCCCAGTCTGCCCCAACTCTGTATTTGGCTTTGCTTTCTTTATGTTCTGGTCTCACCTCTCCTGAAGTGCTTCAGAGAGCTGTCTTTGACCAGACCTATCGTGCTCCCAACCTTGCCCCATGCCGTGCTCCCAAACCTTGCCCTATGCCTGTATCCTTTAATATATGCCCTTATTTACTCAACCGTTAGGGTTCACTGCAAATTCAAATTACCTTGTTAATTTATTTTTCCCTCATTTACTCCCTGCCTCCCAGCTGCCAGGGCCTTGGATGGGAAAGAGCCTTGTCTGCCTGGGTGCACTGCCATCTTCCAAAGAACCTGAAAGCGTTACTGGCACAGAGTAAACACGCAACGGGATTTTTCTCATTGAAGAAATGTAGATACAAAGGAAGATAATTAATTTTAAGGCTCTGTGAGATTCAGAATTATTTAAATCTTGGCTATTGTAATTCTTGGAGGTTGATAGAAGATAGTCTCTACAAATCCGTACCCACGTCTGTGGGTATCTTCTGGTCACAGTATGTCAGATAGTCAGACATGTGTCCCTTCTCCAGGGGAAACTCCTGTCTTTCTCCCCATGGTTCCCCTCTCAGTCTGAATTTTCTTTTCTGTGTGTTTTCACAGCCTCTGTTTGTTTGTATCATTGATCTTGTTACAGAACAGGGAGGGGGCACCCAATGATATACTGTTTCCAAAAAGGATCCCCCCCTTTGTGCTCCTGCGGTTCCCCACCCTGTATTAGGTTCGATATGCTTGCAGCCAAAGGAAAGACTTCTCTCAATGCCAGAGACTGGTGAAAAGGAAAGGGATTATTTATTTACAAGTTATACAGGCTTGGAGTAATAACTTAATGTCTCCTTTAAAATACTAAAGTTCTTTAGAATACCCACAAATGCACACAGTCCTTCCTTCTCCCCCTGCCCAGTCCAGGGTACCGTATCTCAGGAAAAGAAGTAGAAGTCTGTGAGGTAGCCTCTCGGTTCTGACACCATCTGTTGTGTTGCCACCACGATCTCCAGTTAATCCAAAACGATGTGGCACCTTCTCATGGCCCACCAGCAAGAGTCCTTTCACCCCTTTTCTTCCAGGCAAAGTCTCTTCTGCTTCCTAAGCCGCGTGGCAAAAGGAGCCACCAAAAGCCACGTGGTCCTCTCTCTGTGTCTCTCAGGCCGAGGGGTCCCCACTCCTCCAAAGCCTCGTGGTCCAGACCCCATTATGGCTGCCGTGCCTGGGTTTAAATCTCCATGCCAATCTTCCTCTGCAGCCCCATTTCTGACTCCTTCAATCAGCTACACCTGCCAGCACTCCATATTCTTCCAGCTTTACTGGGCTGCCGTGGTATCTCTGGGCAGTTGTGGCCCCATGGCATGGAGCCAAGCATCTCCAAGCTCTCATGTAGGCGCTGTGTCCAGGGGGAGTTGCCTCCCAGTTACATCTTGGGTGGAAGTCACTTCCATCCCCCTGGCTCAAAGCATGGCCACAGCTATTTAACATATCCATGAAACCAGTTAAAGGTTATAGATATGTTAAATGACCATGCCAGCGGTTGGCTGCAAAGCTGCTGCTATACAAAACAGCTCTGAATGGCCCTGCTCCCTGTGTCCCATCCCCCAGCTCGGACTTGTGGGGGTGAGGGCATCCTATACATATTTTGCTATTATTTCCTGTACACCTTGAGTTCTAGACCGCACTACAAATCCCTATTTGGAGCTCACGTCTTGGCTGCACCCTATTACAATCTTACTACACGATACTGCTGGTGTTGACTTAGTTACATGTGACTTATTTACTGGACTGAATTTCTTGAATAAGTAAAAGCCATTTCTTGTTTGCTTTTGAAGGATTAAGCATGTCTAGTACAATATGCATGATAGATAAATGGTGCATAAACAAAAGCGAGAGTGTGTTACAAATCACAATCATGGCTTTATCAATGACAGTATGGCAGGACACGTAGCATGAAACTTGTCCTTGAATAATTCCAGTATCATCAAAGTTCATGTACAAAGCTAATGTATAAATTGTCTGATATGACAACCAGTAATTAAATAATACTGAAATAGCATGCACTGCCATCCCATTTTGGTAACCTTTTCCATCTGATTTGCTGCATGCATCCACCTTTATCTCCAGGATGCCATTCTGATCCCATATGATTCTAAGCTTAGCGAGACCCACACTTTTGAGGCGCTCGTGAGAGTTTGTAAAAAAAAAAAAACAACATTGAGAGAAGCCCTCCTAATTCAGTTAAAGTGGAAGTAAGTTTTCACTGACCCTCTTTCACACATCTAAGTAACCAAGGTATAATTCAAGTGCTTTTCTCTTCCATTTTCCTTTCTCTTGAAGCATAGACACTCACTTACTAAACACTGGTGAATTTAATCGGCATATAGTCATGTGGGTTTGTTATAACAGGATCTCTTAGGTTCTGAGGAGCTTAGTAGAAAGTAGAGACCACGATGAATGAATTTTGCATTGACCCTCCTCTGTGTTTTCTCGATCATTTAGACGGTGTAGGCTACAGCATGTCTTCATTGTGACACATCTACCTGGGTACTTGAAACGCATATTACCTGTGTGTAAAGTACCTGCTCTGGCAAGACCAGCTCTACTCAGCAAAGCTCTCCCAGCATTGACTTACGAGATCCCATTACTTTCTAGGTCTCACTATTGCTGTTCCAAAACGATCTCTACAAAAATAGAGTTAATGCCCAAACTGAAAATAATATAGGCTTAAATAGCAAGTTCCTTTGACCTTTAGCATGAAAGGTCCTGAGGGAAGGAGTTCTCTGTTTTTATTTTTTGTTTCCAATGTAAACTTTTAACAAAATGAGTTGCTGTGTTTCTTCTGTTTTGTTGCATTTGACTCACTAGAGGGAGGTAGAGGAAAAGGTTTCAAAGAAGCTAAGCTGGAAATTACACAGAAAATTCAATACCTGGTTAGATTCGTGTTCTGTACTTTTAACTCAGGTCAAATGTTAAATCTAACGGTGAAGCAAATTAAGATGATTGTTTTAATGTGCCTTCATCTTGAGGATACACTTTTGTGGATAATTCAGTTAACACATTCATTATCTAGGAGGTGATTACTAATCAATTTTATGTCTTCTGTCTCTACATCAATTAAGATATTCACAAATCCTTGTGTTTTTCTTCTGCTCTTCCTTCCCTCAATTTTTACTGAACTAATGTAATAAAGTCAATTCTCCAAATTTCTTCTTGCTTATAGACTGTGGAACAACATTTTAAAAGGTGTGAAGTTGGCACTTAGCCATGAATGTTGTTAAGAATCAAAACTTAAATATAGTTTCTGTGCACTCACCGTATTAAATAATAAGGCTACCTGCAGGCACTGGCAAACCTTTACCCAATTCTATCTCAGATGTGAGCCAAAATCTTCTACAGAAGAATGCAGAATTGGCCCTTTGAACGAAAGGGCCTTTCATGTGTTCTTCTTGGGGTAGTGAGGCAAACACTTCTGAAATTACTTTATATATCTGCTGACAGGTATGTGTAAAGAAAGATTGTGAAAAGAATGAACACAGTTCCTTCCCCTGAAGCTTAAGAGGAAATGGAAAATTGTGGTAAGAGGACAACGGCAGGCCTTTCCCGGGGGTGGGTCCCCAACGGGAAGCTGAACTGTGAAAAGCCAAAGGCCACGGTGCATGTTACCACCCTTCCCTTTAATTACAGAACCGCCAGCATTTCACTGCATTCTGAAATGGAATACTGTCCCTATTTTGTTAAATATGTATGCCTCATAAAACATGGATTAGCAGTGGGCTTTGCTGGTGACCAGTGGGTTACCGTCTTTCCAAACTGACCTAAATTATTCGTGTTGGTTTTATGATCTGGAAAGCAAATGTAACATTCCAAAGACTCCTTCTAAGGTCTTTAAAATTATTCTATTGTAATATGAAACAAATCCTTACATTTCAACACTGAAAGAAAAAAGCAGCCTGTTACACTGTAGAAGTGAGTTAGTCGCCCTGGCGGGTGTAGCTCAGTGGATTGAGCGTGGGCTGGGAACCAGATGATCCCAGTTCGATTCCCCATCAGGGCACATGCCTGGGTTGCGGGCCAGGTCCCCAGTGAGGGCCATGTGAGAGGCAACCATACATTGCTGTTTCTCTCCCTCTCTGTCTCCCTCCCTTCCCCTCTCTCTAAAATAAATAAAATATTAAAAAAAAAAAAAGAAGTGAGTTAATCATTGATGGGAAAGATGTGGCCTCACCCACACAACTGCCCTCTGTTCTTCCCATTATATTCTGCCCATTCTGGCTTGAGTCTTCTGTTATGTCTGACTCTGTGGCATGTTGAAGGCTGGATGGCTTGCCTCTCATATTATCTCTCATATAAATGGGCTGGGTTTGTTTCAACTACAAGTAAACTAATCATCATTTCTCTGCAGAAATAATACATGGAAGCTTGAAAATGTATGGCTTTCAGTGGGGAAAAGTGTCACATGTAAAGAAACAATAAATGATAACTCATATAATAATAAAGTATGATTAAATCTAGCACTGGGAGTTAACTTAAAGTACTAGTCATGAAATTTGTATTTTATTTTCATAATTTCATAGAGGAAAATATATTTACTTTTCTAGAAGTTCTGTAATTTCATTGGCTATATCTAACCCAAAATGTAAAACATATTGAAAAGATTCCACTTTTTCCTCCTCTTGATAAACTGAAACTAAAATTTAAAGTGCAGCTGAAGATTAAAAATAGCATCTGCTGCCTGAGTGTGGGTCTGCTAACCAAAATGTCACCAGTTTGATTCCCAGTGGGGCCACATGCCTGAGTTACAGGCCAGGTCCCCAGTATGGGGTGAATAGAGGCAACCACACATTGATGTTTCTCTCCCCTTCTTTCTCCCTCCCTTCCCCTCTCTCTAAAAATAAATAAATAAACTCTTTTAAAAACTAGCATCTGCTATATAAAATCATATCAAATCAAAAGCCATGAATCATTCTGTGCATACTGACTCACAGGAATACTAGGGCATAATTTTCATTGATTTTATTAAATGAATAAAAGCTTTATTCCTGAATAACACAGAATTCACTTTCATGTAGTGTACATATTCTCTACAGATATATTTAGCTTCTTCATAGTTAAAAATATTTTTCTCTTTATAACTTTCTTTAATGTTTATATGTAATTAACATTTTTAAAAAACTTTGTATTTACAGGACAGTTTAAAATATATTATCTCATTAATCTTCAGAATGACTTTAGAGATAGGAATCATTAGCCCTGTTTTACAGATGAGGAAGCAGTTTCTAGGAGAGACTGAATTTCTTCCCCAGACTTACATGAGTAATAACTGACCAAGTGGAACACAAATCACAAATTCAGTTCCCTGGTATAAAGTATGGTGTGCTTTAGCTCCTCCCAAGGTGAGTTGCCATTTAGAACCTCTCATTATGGGCGCTGTATGTTAAACGATAGGCAAGCACATTTTCCTTCAAATCAAGGACTATATAGACATTTATAGGTAACACATACATTCTTACTTTTTGTTACCTCTGTGTCTAAATAAAATTACCTATTTGCTATTGGGATAAGATGTAAAATTAGTACAATATTTCCATTTTGAAACTTTAACAAGGTGGATCCACACTCAGCCCAGCTCAGCTCTGATTGCTTTCACCTGCTTATTAAGTTGTTTTTCCACTCACTGGTCTTCTTTACCAGAATGTAAAGTCTTTGAAGACAGACCCTTTGTTACTATAACCTTTCCTAGGCTATACCTCAGCGCTTCATGTATAGCTGATTTTCAGAACATCCTTGCCTATGGTAATGCCTAAAAAGTCAAGATAAAGATAATCTTCCCTGGACGCCATACTGTAGAAAGCTCTTTTCTATTTGAAGGATTCTAAAATATTATGACAAATATGTAAAAAATTGAAAATAATGAAAGTAGTTAATGGAAACTAGATTCCTTTTACTGTATTTAACATTTAATATAAACTTTACATGTTAATAAAATTACAGTTGAGAAAGATTTTGAAGATCGAGTTTGTTTATTTGTTTTCGGAATTATTAGAAATGGGGATGTCTGTTTTTACTTGAGGGTCTGCTAAACAGTGAATCCTCACCAACATGCTTATGATGAACATCATATCAGTGTGCTAACTACTGCCTTCTGGCCTTTGAGATTTGGGGAACATCAGTGTAAGGGGCTCATTCCAGCTCACCCCCAGTTTATGTCAAAACATTTTCTAAGAATGAGCTCTCTAGAGGTTACCTCTATAAAGCTTGGGTAGGAAATCTGAATTTAAAATATATTCTGTGTTTAAGAAAACTGATGTTTACATTTGAATTGTTCATGGCAGTAACTGATGATTTGAATACTGCAGTTAAAAATTTTCCATGTGGCTTTTTTCATTATTAACGTTAAGAAGGTTTATGTTCTTCGGAGTTCTCCATTGACTATATCCTTTGTATCCTAAGTCTTAAATCTCTCTTTTTCTGCTTGTGCTCCATTCTAAAAAAATTATTTTCCTCAATCCTGTTGCCACCTAAGGTCACTATGCTAATTCCACCATTTCTACACTTCTAAACTCTCTGGAATAATGATTGGCCTTCCTTGTCCTCACCCACTCTGCTGCCAATTTCCACAATCTAAAACGACTTGACATGGGTGCCTGCTGCTATTGTGCAAATAATTTTAAGACTGCTGATGTCTTTTAATTGCCCAATTTAATCAGTGGTTTAATTTTTTTCATATTAAATTTCTATTAAATTTTAATAGTGATGTATTACATATCTCTATACACATAGAAAGCATAGGAAGTATATGAAATAATATAACACATCCACAAGTATACTAAACTTTATATTATGCTAATGTTTATATTTTTCAATATCCCCCCCTTTAAGACTTAAAATGATTCAGTACATTTAAGTCTTTACGTTCTCCTATTTTCTTTTCTTAATACCCCTCTCTTCCACTTTTCTGCAGCACTGACAATGCCCACAGATTCTTTTCAGCATCCTGCTTCCCCTCGGCACTGCCATGTTTCCTGTATTCTTCTACTACCACGTCTGTTACTTTCATCTGTATTTTTCATTCTTCCTTCTCCACATGGAACCTGTTTGTATTTTCACATATTCCATCCTGGTTCTGCCTTGTTGCTCTACCAGTAATCCAGTGATGTTAACCACTTGTCCAACTTTGCTTCCTGTGTGCTTATGTTTCCCAAATCTGTGTTTCTAGTCTTGACTCTCCTTTTTGGGCACCATTTTTAATTTGAATACTAGACATAGATTTCTGGGTGTGGTGCAGACTCATCTAAATCCACCCCTCTGGTTCTTTGTATCTCAATATACTATTTCTCCCACACAGCAACCTTGGTGTCCTCCGAAGCTCCATTTCTTCTCATCCTTTATTATTTGAGAAACATTGTAAGTCTACCGAGGGAGATTTCCCTAAATTTGGTCTTCTATCCATCATGACCACTACTGCATTAATGCTCTTTTTTATCATATTATCTCAGCTTGCCACTATCATCTACCTTCTAATTGTCTTTGCTCACTAGACATTTTATACTCCGTGTCATCAATTGTTTTATATACTGTCAGTTTTCTTCTAAAAAAAATATGGCTATATTACTTAAAAACTTTTCATCAGCCTCTAACCTCACACAGAAAAAAGGCATGGATTTTATATTGTGTTATGTGAGGACCTTTACATCTATTTATTGTCTACTTTACTATTTCAGCTCCTCCTCATCCCATTCCTTACATACCTACTCCCTACCTACCTGAATTAGCTTTTTCCCCATCATGTATGCAGAAGCACTGTCAGGAGACTTCTAGGCAAAAATGGCAGACAAGACAGATTATTCTCATTGAATGAAAGTAAGCTTAGAGTAAAAATTAAAAACAAAAATGTAACATGAAGAAAGTTCACAATCAATAAACTGTAAATACAGAGCAATCTGAAAATAATTTTAAAGAAATTGTGCTTAAATTACTCAAATTTTGAAGGTAGAACTTGAATCCATAAGGAAGCTACAAAACACAAGAAAACAAACATTACACATAGATTTGATAAAAAAGTTAAAGATGTAAGAAACATGGCTTCTGGCCGTGGGTTGAGAGTGTCCCTTGATCCATAGGAAGAAAAACAAAAACAAACAAACAAACAAAAAACCCAGTTCTTCACAGGTAGGAAAAGCATCATGTAGAGGAGCCTACCTGTTCTGTAGCTCCAACACTGGTACCTGCCCTGCAGATTGTATCTGCTAGTTATGCTTTGAGTCAGACTACTCTTGCTTCTAGAATCAAAGCAGCAGTGTTGGCACGCCTATTGGGAAGCACCTACAGACCAGTGGTTAACCACCCCAAACAATATTGCCTCCCACAGTTGTCACTGAGCAGTGTCTGGGAGCATGTTTGGTTTTCACAATTGGGAGGGTTTGTGGTGTCATCTGGTAGACAGTGACAACAAAGAAGCCATGGTCCAAAATGTCAATTTGTTAAGGTAAAGAAGACCTGCTATAGGCAAAGAAAACACTTTAACTGTTATTTTATTACTATTACATTATGCTTTCCATGCACTCTTATGTGGCTTCCCCCTGTATCCAGAATGTGGTCTCCACCATGTACACCTAATGGACTTCACTCCCCTGCATGGCTTCTCTCTAATGAAGAAACATTGATGCAACTGATGGAGCAGGAGGCAGAGGGGACTCGATGGTGGAGGAGAAGTTATTATGAACATTTTTTTTAATCTTAGTGGAGAAGTGAAGGATTCTACTCAAATTTAATAATACCACAAAGTATAAAACTAAAAAGTCTCAGTTTTAGAAGATCATTTCATATCTGAATATCATAAAATGAACAATGCTAAAAAAGTGTGGGAGGGAGGTAGTATAGCTGTGTTAAACTACTTTTCTTATTTTATAGCATAGGAGTTAATAAATGCAATTCAAGTTTGACATATCAGGAAACAAAAATACATTCCATTGATTTATAGTGTTAATCAGCAGATGCACTGAAAGCAGAATATATTGAAATAATGGGACTGTTTAGACTTTTTAACTATATGAACATACTACGTCTAAGTTTAAAATAAAATAATTTTAATGCCAAGTGTTACCAAGAGTGGGATTGTGAATATAAATGGAACTATCTTTCTCAAGGGCATTGTAGCAATATGTATCAAAAGACTTAAAACATTTTAGACTATCATACTTAATAATTCTGCTTTGAAGTATTTATTTTAAAAATAGAGATGCAAATATAGATTTATATTAAAATATTCATTGAAGTTATTTTTACATTTCTTACTAACAATTCTTACTAACAATTCTTGTTAGTAAGGTCATTCAACAACACATACAGAAAATGTTCACTCCGTGGGGAGAGGGCCATTTCAAGAGCATGCTCCCAACTGTGTTAAATATACATAATTGTCAAAGAGGCAATTCTGCACCCTTTTTACACACAACTACTTCACCCCAAGAACAGAATAAGCTTACATTTCAGGTTTTTCTGATAAAATTTTGCTGTATGAAAAATTAACATGAGGACTATGTTGATACTTCCAAAAGCCTTCACAGAATAATGCTAAAGAAAAAGCACATTATCCAAGAACATGTAAATGATCGTTATAACAGTATAACAAAAAAAAAAAAAAGCCCATTGGTTAAAAATAAAACAGATTTGTCTAGGTGAGAAAATATATAGGTGTCTGTAAAAGAAAAATAAATATTAATAGCATGTACTTCTGGATAATGGGGCAGCAGACACTGTTAGATTTCTTGCTATGTTTACAAAATCCTCCATGAAGGTAAAAAGAAGTCTTTGTAGGAGCATCTGTTCCATTTCCCCCGACCCCACACACAGACAAAGGCATTTGCTTATTTTGTGATAGCTAGACCTTCATTTTCCTGTAGAAAGATACCCTGTCTTGCATTTACGGACCCTGTAGCTTTAGTAGAGTCTTAGTTAAGCATCCAAGGTGAAGAGTGTGCTCCTGGACATTGTATTTCCCTGATCACAGGGATTAGTCTGGCAGGAAGCCCATGAGCCAAACCTAGGCAAAAAGTTAGAGATTTCTGGAAAGGACAGTTTTCCTGACATTGGACATGAATTTGAGAGACGATGTTCTCTATAGCTGCTGTCTCAGAATCTGCAACTACAAGAGGAGAAACTGTGTGATTATGGAATCAGCTTGCAGAGGTGAGTAGAGCACTGGGCCTTGTCCAAAGACAACACTGTCTGGACTTCTCAGTGACCTGAGCTAATGCATTCTTTTCATGCCTAAGCTAGTTGAATTGAGCTTTTCTACATTTTTCATCAAAATAATTCTGATAAAAATTTTCTCTTTATTTGCATCTTTGATGGGTAGATTACCTTAGAACTTGTGGTCTTTTGGTCATAAATATCTATAAAAATCATATAAAAATTCATTTTGAAGGATGATTATATTGGAGCTATTTTTCTCCTTCAATTTATATAGAAATTAAGCTGCTCCTTTATTTTCATTAAGTAAAATACTTAAATATGTGGCAATTCATTTTATATTTATAATATCTCTAACATATATCTTACCTGAGAAAACAAATGCAATATAAACAAACTTTCTCATTTAATTCATGTCTCCAACTCACTCTCAAAACAGTAACAGAATGATGCAATTTTCAATCAGGTAGAAAAATAGGTAAAGGCAATCACCTGCTTGGGGCTGAGCATGCAGCAGGCAGGCACTGCCTCAGCCAAGGAGTACCGCCTCAGCCTCAATATTAACCTATGAGAGGATGTTGCCAATCTGCGTACATGAGAAATAGGAACTGAGGATGTTGTGGTCTGGGACTGCAACCCAGGTGGCAGAGAGAGAGGAAGACCAGAGAGAGAGAGAGAAAGAGATATGAGAAAGAAACATCAATCAATTGCCTTCCATATACACACTGGCTGGGGATCAAACCTGCAACCTCGAGAGAGAGAAAGAAAGGAAGGGAGAGAGAAAGACATGAACGTGAGAGAGAAACATCAATTGGTTGCCTCCATATGTGCCTGGATTGGGGATGAGATCTGCAACCCAGATTCAAGATAGCGGAGGAGTAAGCTACACTAACCTTTTCCCCAGAACAAATCTGCAAATACAACTAAATTGTAAAGGAATCCTGAATAACCAACCAAACACTAGCTGGAGAGAGGCCTTCTAACCACAGACAGACAGAAGAAACAACTTCACAACAACGTGACTGGTAGGGACTGTGGAGGTGTGAGAGGGCTGGCTGGGCTCCTATGGACAGCAGCTAAAGTTCCAGAGGGATACTTCAGTAGCTGGGGGGCAATGGAGGAGGGCTAATCCTGAGAAGTGCAGGGTCTAACCCCAAGCTGGGCTTCCCAGCCTACGGCACCAGAGCAGTTTCCTTTTGGAACTCAGAAAACATCCAGCTGTGAAAAACAGTGAGTGGGGTTTCTGTTTACCAGGGAGAGATGGCTAGACACTAAGAAAGCCTCTTAAAGGGCCAACGCACAAAATATCATTTGTAACCACTTACCCTGGGTTCCAGCAGAGGGAGGGAAGAGTGGACTAGAGACACTTGAGGAGAATCTGGAGTTGGTGGCTCTGGGGAGAGAACTGAAGTAACAGCTGCCAGGTTCCCTGTGCTGAGTCATTCCCCATACTGAAGAAGCCATCTTTTTCAGGCAGAGCACTCATCTCTAAGTGGCATCAGCTTGAGGGGAAGCAATAACCTCACCCACAGGAATTACTCTGCCCCACCTTAAACCAGGCTGCTGATTACACCTTAATAAGTTTAACAACTGATCAGTTCAACAAATTGTTTAGTTTAACAACTAAGGCAGAGAAAAACAAAGAAGTAACCACAATGGGAAGACAAAGAAACAGACCCCAAATGAAAGAACAAGAGAATTCTTTAGAAGAAGAACTGGATGAAAGGGAGGCAAGCAACAGATAGAGTTTTGAGTAATGATTATAAGAATACTCAACAGCATGAAAAAGACATACAAATAATTAAAAAGGACCAGTCAAAAATAAAGAATGCAGTATATGAAATAAAAAAAAAAATACACTGAAAGGAATAACCAGTAGGTTGGATGAAGCAGAGGATGGAATCAGTGATTTAGAAAAAACACCAAGGCAGAACAGGAAAAAAAAAAAAAGAATAAAAAAGGTGAGGAGAGCTTCAGAAACATTTTGGATAACATGAAGTGTACAAATCTTCATTATGAGAATACCAGAAGGAGAAGAAAGCAAACAAGTATTGAGTACCTATTTGAATAAATAATGACTGAAATTCCCTAATCTGGTGAAGGAAAAAGACACATAAGTCCAGGAAGCTCAGAGAGTTCCAAATAAGTTGGACCCAAAGAGGCCTACACCAAGACACATCACAATTTCTTATTTCTGAACAGAAGCATTTCAGGCCAGAAGGGATTGGTAGAGAATATTCAAAATGATCAAAAGCAAGGACCTACAACCCAGCAAGGCTATCATTTAAAATTGAAGGAGAAATAAAGAGCATCCAAGACAAGAAGAAGCTAATAAATTTTGTTACCACAAAACCAGTATTGCAATAAATGTTAAAGGGCTTCCTTGAAGAAGAAGAATAAGGAGGGGGAAGAGAAGAAGAAGAAGAAGAAAATAAAAGAAAAGACAAGGAATGAAAAGAAGAAAATAGTTAAAAAATAAAATGACAATAAATATATATCAATAATCACTTCAAATGTAAATGGCTTAAATGTTCCAATCAAGAGATATAGGGTAGCTGAATAGATAAGAAAACAAGACTCGTATGTATGCTATCTTCAAGAGATCCACCTCAGTACCAAAGATCCACACAGACTAAAAGTAAAGGGATGTAAAAAGATATTTCATGTAAATGGAAAAGAAAAAAAGTTGGGGTAGAAAATCTTATATCCAACAAAGTAGACATTAAAACTAAGGCTATTGTAAGAGACAAAGAAGGAAACTACATAATATAAAGGGAACAATCCAACAAGAGTACATAACCCTAAGAAATATTTGCGTACCCCACATAGGAGCACCTAAATAAGTAAAGCAAATCTTGATGAGCATAAGGGGAGAGATTAATAGAAATAATGTTATAGAAGGAGGTTTTAACACCCCATTGACACCAATGGATAGATCTTTCAGGAAGATATTCAACAAGGAGACAGCAACCTTAAAAGACACACTAGATCAAATGGATTTAACTGATATCTTTGGAGCATTTCACCCAAAGCAACAGAATATATATTCCTTTCAAGTGCACGTGTAACATTTTTTAGGATAAACCACATGTTAGGAAACAAAACAAATCTCAATAAATTTAGGAAGATTGAAATCATATCAAGCTTCTTCTCTGACCAAAATGCTATAAAACTAGAACTCAATCACAAGAAGAACACTGAAAAACACACAAAGGCATGGAAGCTAAATAACATGTTACTAAACAATGAATGGGGCAGCAATGAAATCAAGGAAGAAATCAAAAGTTACCTTGAAACAAATGAAAATGAGAACACAAGAATTCAAAATTTTTGGGACACTGGGAAAGCAATTTTTAGAGGGAAATTCATATCATTATAAGCCTATCTTAAAAAACAAACAAACAACCCTGGCTGGTGTAGCTCAATGGACCAAAGGGTCACCAGTACAATTCCCAGTTCAAGTAAACCATCTAACTTCACACTTAAAGGAACTTGAAAAGAACAACAAACAAAGCACAATGCATGTAGAATGGAAATAATAAATATCAGAGGATAAATAAAATAGAATTTAAAAAATTGCACAAAACATCAGTGAATCCAAGAGCTGGTTCTTTGAAAAGATAAACAACATTGACAAACCTTCAATCAGCCTCATTAAGAAAAAAGAAAGGACTCAAATAAGTAAAATCAGTCATGAAAGAGGAGAAATAACAAATGAAACTAAAGAAATACAAAGGAGTGTAAGAAAATATTCTGAATAACTATATGCTAACAAATTGGACAATCTGAATAAAATGGATAAATTCCTAGAAACATGTAATCTTCCAAAACTAAATCAGAAAGAATCAGAGAATCTGAATAGATAAATTACACCTAGCGACATTGAAGCAGCAATGAAAATACTCCCAACAAACAAAAACCCTCTACTGGATGACTTTACAGGTGAATTTTACCAAACATTCCAAAAACAAATAACACCTCCCCTTCTTAAGCTATTTCATAACATTCAAGTGGAGGGAAGGCTCCCAAATTCATTTTATGAGGTCAGCACTTTCCAAATTCATAACTGGATAAGGACATGACAAAAAAAGAAAATTATAGACCAATGGCCCTGATGAACATAGGTACTAAAATCCTCAACAAAATATTAGCAAACCAAATACAGCAATGAATCAAAAATATTACACACCATGATAGAGTGGGATTTATTCTGAGAATGCAAGGATGGTACATTTGCAAATCAATAAATGTGATTCACCACATAAAAGAAAGGGTAAAAACCACATGATCATATAAATAGATGCAGAAAAAGCATTTGATAAAATCCAGCACCCATTTATGTTAAAAACTCTCAGCAAAATGGGAGTAGAGGGAACATACCTAAACATAATAAGGGCCATATATGACAAACCCATTGCCAGCATCATATTCAATGAGAAAAAATATAAGTGTTCCCCTCCAGATCGGGAACAAGACAGGGATGTATGCTTTCACCTCTCTTATTCAACATAATACTGGAAGTCCTAGCCACAGCAATCAGACAAGAAGAAGAAATAAAAGTCATCCAAATTGGAAAGGAAGCAATAAAGCTGCCATTATTTGCAGATGACATGATAATGTACATAGAAAACCCCAAAAATTCCACCAAGAAACTACTAGAAGTGATAAATGAATTCAGCAAAGTAGCAGGATACAATATTAATATTCAGAAATCAGTTGAGTTTTTATATGCCAACAATGAACTAACAGAAAGGGCAATTTAAAAAATCCCACTCACAATTGCTACAAAATGAATACAATACCTAGGAATAGACCTACTGAAGTATGTACAAGACCTGTACTCACATAAGTATAAGACACTGAAGAAAAAAATTGAAGAAGATACAGGTAAGTGGAAGCACATACTATGTTCATGGATAGGAAGAATTAACATCATTAAAATGTCAATACTACCCAAAGCAATCAATAGATTCAACACAATTCCTATCAAGATTTCAATGACATATTTCAAAGAACTAGAACAAATATTTCAAAAATTCGTATGAAACCACAACAAGCATCACATAACATCAGTGGTCCTGAGAAAGAAGAACAAAGTGGGAGGAATCATATTACCTAATATCAAACTATACTACAATGCCATAGTAACCAAAGTAGCATGTATTGACATAAAAACAGACACATAGATCAATAAAACACGATAGAGAGCCCAGAAATAAACCCACATCTTTATAGCCAATTAATATTTGTCAGAGGAAACAAGCACATACAATGGGCTAAAGATAGTTTATTCAATAAATGGTGTTGGGAAAATTGGACAGATACATGAAGAAAAATGCAACTAGACCACCTTCTAACATCACACTCAAGAACAAATTCAAAATGGATCAAATATTTAAATGTTAGACCTGAAACCATAAACATCCTAAAAGAGGCAGTAACATAGGCAGCAAAATCTTGGGCATTGCTTTTAGCAATTTTTATTGGTTATATCTCCCCAGGCAAAGGAAGCAAAATAAAAAAATAAACAAATGGGACTACATCAAACTAAAAAGTTTTTGCACAGCAAAGGAAACCATTAACAAAATAGAAAGACAATTCACAGAATGGGAGAACATATTTGTCAATATACCTGATACAGGATTAATATCCAAAATTTATAAAGTACTTGCAAAACTCAACAACAATAAATCTACAAACCAATTAAAAATGGTCAAAGCACCTGAATAGACACTTCTCCAAGGGGGATATACAGATGACTAATAGACATATGAAAACATGCTCACCGTCACTAATCATCAGAGAAATGCAAACTCAAACCACAGTAAGATATCATTTCACAACTGTCAGGATGGCTATCATCAATAAATCAACAAACAAGTGCTGGTGAGGATACAGAGAAAAGGAAACCCCTTTTGGATGGTTGGTGGGAGTGCAGATGGGTGCAGCCACTGTAGAAAGCAGTATGGAGATACCACAAAACATTAAAAATGGAAGTGCCTTTTGACCCAGAGATCCCACTCTGGGAATACATCCAAAGGAATGCAAAACACTAAATTGAAAGAACATAAGCACCCCTATGTCCGTTACAGCATTACTTACAATCGCTAAGATATAGAAGCAGCCCGAGTGCCCATCAGTAGATGAGTGGATAAAATAACTATGGAACATTTACACAATAGAATACTGCTTGGCATAAAAAAGAAAATTTTACCCTTTGCAACAGTATGGATGGACCAGGAGAACATCATGCTAATGAAATAAGGCAGTCAGAGAAAGGCAAATACCATATGATTTTATTCACATGTGGAATCTAATGAACAAACTGAACTAACAAAGAAAATGGGAGCAAACTCATACATGGAGACAGGATGACAGCTAGTGTTGGGGGGAACTTAGGGGGTAGAGGAGTTGAGCAAAAAGGAAAAAGGACTCATGGACATGTGGTGATTGCTGAGGGCAGGGGCATATAAAGGGACTAAACTGTAATGGAAAGAATACAATTAAGATTTCTTAAGAAAAGAAAAATAGGTAAAGGCGCTTTGAACAAATTTTTTCTCTCCCTTTATCCCTCTATGGCAAAATACACCAGCAAAGCATTTAAAACCACCCCATTGAAAACTGACTCCTAGTATTCTTTTCTTAAAAAACAATGAACATTAACTCCACTTTAGACCCGGTGTAGGACAATTGTGTTTCTCTTTACTTTACACTTACTTGTATACAGGGAGGAAACCCGGTTACTCAGTGCAAGTCTGACAAATGAAATAAGCTTAGTCAAGTGAGAGTCAATAATAACATTGTGTACTCATAAATTATCTATCTTTCTTAGCGTGAATTTTGAGGCCATCTGTGTGGTATAATCATCTGAGGTTAAGTAAGGTGAGGAAAAAATGAATAAACCAGTTTAAAATATTACACAATCTGGTATTTATCTATTTTTGACAATCCTAGTGGACAGTTTCCTGATGTCCATTGGTATGGGTTTTACTTTTGTATTGGGTTGGCTAAAAAGACGGTTTAGTTTTCCCATAAGATAAAAGACACATTTTGCATTTTCACCAATTTTACTGATTTCGATATTTTCAGTATGTTGGCTATCTCCTGCTATTGGCATCTAGTGGGTAGAGGCCAGGGGTGCTGCTAAACATCTTCAAATGCATAAGACACCCCCACAGCAAAAATTTGGCCAAAATGTCAATAGTACCAAGGCACTTCAAAACCACTCTTGACATTTGATTAATCACAGCACCTTGTCCATATACTATGCAAATCATTTTTCTTTTGCATTTCAGTTGCATTTTTACCTTTCTTGAAGCAATAAAGCACAATACACTGAAAATGTTGTGTGTTTTCTTCCATCTTCAATATTACAATGGCTACACAAAAATTCATAATTTTGATAGTTTTATTTAAAATGCATGCTGATATGACGGTTATTACAATGCAATCTAAACAAATTGTTTTGAATGAAGTTAAAGACAACTAAGCACTACTAAAGCCATTGTACTGAAAAAAATTAAATGAACATTTTGGCCATCCCAATACATTTAATCAGAGATTTTGTTTTCTACTGAATATAGTTTTACTGATTTAGTTTCATTCACCTGAGGGCTGAAGCCAAGCTGGTGCTGATTCATAAGTCTCATTTTCCATATGTTTGATTTAGGATTTTCTCTCAACAACAATTGATTAGCCACTCTCGTGGTTTTTAGGTCATTGATGACAACTTGACACAATTTCAGCTTATTTCTGTTGGCTCTAGACTTCCTGGAAAAGTCTAATCAAAGAGATTTTGATCCTGTGGAAATTTTGTCTGCTTGCTTAATATCATTGGAATTTTCTAATATTTCTTAGAAAAGGTCATGTGACCCAGTTTCCATCTTCTCTGTGCATTCTCCTAGGAAAGCTCAGAGCTTTTCAAATGAGTGAGCATTTCATGTATGAGTGGTAATGGGAATGCCAAGAATATAATAAGAATTAGGCCTACTGGGTTTTTCCTAAATGGGTTGAACTAGAATGCAAATCTGGTTTTAAAAAGAAGTTAGTCCTTTAAGAACCTAATGATCTATGATCTTTCTTTTTATGTCTGATCAATAGAGTTTGAAGGCAGTTCTCTGGGGGGCCATGAAAGGCAGGGCAGGCTTTCAGCTGATTCCCAAAGTGATTCAACCTGAATTTTCTTCATGCCATATCATTCTTGTTGCTGATGGAACTATGTTTCTTTCTCTCTCTCTGACTGTTCATTTTAACTATAGTACATACGACAGGGATGATTAACAAGCATCCATTTCAAAACAACCTGGGACATGATACATATAAATAAATAAACATTAAGCCAAATGGAATCAGTGCCCAGAAAAATCAAGCACAATCACTTGTAAGCAAGAGCGGAAGAGGAATATATGCACGCACACAAACGCTAAAACTATTCAATTGTGAGATATTGTGTAATTTTTAAAAATTAAACATTTCACTTGACCATATGGAGTTTTAAGCAGTTACAGTTTATATTGACAATCCCTATCGTGGAGCTGGCAGTAATTGCTCTGAGTTCTGGACGTGCTGATAATAACAACGGCGATGACAACAGTAAAAGTGATGTTTCATGTTAAATTTTCAAGTCACTCATCATATCTCAAGTCACTCTTTTATCACTTTTATTCATACCATGAGTCATCCTTTGTGTTTCAGTCAGATTGTATAGTGACCCTGAACGAATCAGTCAAACTTTTAGAATAATGTAAACCATTTTAAGGCTTTTTGCAAATATAAGATACTTGAGAATGCACTTTTCCCCCAGCTGGTATGAGAGATAAAATATTTAAATTTTTCAGAGTATCAGATTATTTGGACATAAATATTGTACTTAAATTTTTAAAGGCCAGAGAAGTGTAAACAAGAGTAGATATGATCTAATTTTTTTCTGGACACTGACCACCTTTATCCTTCAATAAGGTATCCAAAAATGCTCCTAACTTAGCATAGTTAATGTTGATAGAACTATGGGATAGTGTGGCTTAGATATACAAGAAAGGTAGGTTAGACTTTGCTTTCTTCTGAGTTTAGCTACTAAAGCAATAGACTAAAAGGCAGGTAGACTCATGGCTGAGGATAATGTAGGCTACTAATTTGAAAAGAAAAATACTATAAAGTTAATTTAAAAACACAGAAAATTTGCTTCAATTGAGAGCTAATGGAATTAATGAAACTTGAAAACTTTTTCTAAACAGTGATTAAACAATGTTCCTAGGCAGACTATCAGCAGGATATGATATAGAAATGAAGCACAACAAGATATCATCAAAATTTTCCTTAATTCCTACCACAAATGTAAGATTGCAAAGGAAGAAATCAAATTGACAGAGGGGAACACTGCACTGATTTTTCCCCCCCAAAATGCCTGGTTTCTTCCTCTGTGTACTACCTGGAAATGGAAGTATCTAGAACTACTGAGAAAACCATGTCAGATCATCTTTAGTTGCAACAAATGATAAACTTTTATAGAATTATGTATTTGTAGAATATTTTTAATGTTGGAAAAGCAGCATGATGTAATTCAGAGATAATTATTGTAATCCAGTCACTTTGATCAAGCATTTTAACAATAAATTCTCCAATTTTAAATAATATATAGTATGTACCAGGTACTGCCCACAAAGTTGAAGATGTTATTATAACAACAGAGAAGTCATTCCTGCCTTCCAATTGTTTATGGACTAGAAGGAAGAACACACATTGGACAAATAATTACAAAGGTAATGAGTCTTAATTGGGAAGCCAGTGTGGCTAAAAGAGTTTATAGCAAGGGAATGTAACTTAGCCAAGGGCACAGGGAAAACTCTAGTTAAGAAATAAAATTTAAGTTAATATATACAAGATGAGTATTATGTAGTCAAAGACATAGGAGAGTATCTTTCAACATATAAAAATACTTTTGAAATGACAAAGCATATTGGAATCACAGAAAATAAATATTCTATACAGCTGGAGCAGAGATAATTCAGGGAAATGTTGCAAATAGGTTGGAGAGGTTGGCCATGGATTTGGAATTTTATCAGATTAGCAAGAAACCATGGAAGAGTTTTAGGCCAGGATAGATTTAAGCATAGTTAGACTAGCTTTTTTTTAATTTTTAAATATATTTTATTGATTATGCTATTACAGTTATCCCATTTCCCCCCCTTTATTCCCCTCTGCCCTGCACCCACTCCCATGAGCATTTCCCCCCTCCCCTTGGTTCATGTAGACAGGTCGTACATATAAATTCTTTGGATTCTACATGTCCTATATTATTCTTCACCTCCCCCTATCTATTTTGTACCTACCACTTATGCTTATTATTCCCTGTACCTTTTCCCCCATTCTCCCCCCACCACCTCCCCATGGATAACCCTCCATGTGATTTCCATTTCTGTGATTCTGGTCCTGTTCTAGTTGTTGGCTTAGTTTGTTTTTGTTTTTACTTTTTTTAGGTTCAGTTGTTAATAGTTGTGAGTTTGTTGTCATTTTACTGTTCATGTTTTTGATCATCTTCTTTTTCTTAGATAAGTCCCTTTAGCATTTCATATAATAAGGGCTTGATGATGAACTGCTTCAACTTAACCTTATCTGGGGAGCACTTTATCTGCCCTTCCATTCTAAATGATAGCTTTGCTGGATAGAGTAATCTTGGATGTAGATCTTTGCCTTTTATGACTTTGAATACTTATTGCCAACCCCTTCTTCCCTGTAAGGTTTCTTTTCAGAAATCAGCTGGTAGTCTTATGGGAACTCTTTAGTTCTCCTTTTCTCTTGCTGCTGTTACGACTCTCTCCTTATCTTTAATCTTGGCTAATGTAATGACGTGTCTTGGTGTGTGCTTCCTTTGGTCCAACTTCTTTGGAACTCTCTGAACTTCCTGGACTTCTTGGAAATCTATTTCTTTTGCCAGATTGGGGAAGTTCTCCTTCATTATTTTTTCAAATAGGTTTTCTATTTCTTGCTCCTGCTCTTTTCCTTCTGGCACCACTATGATTCAGCTGTTGGAACATTTAAAGTTTTCCTGGAGTTTCCTAAGCCTATCCTCATTTGTTTGAATTCTTGTTTTTTCATTCATTTCTGGTTGAATGTTTATTTCTTCCTTCTGGTCCAAACTGTTGATTTGAATCCCTGTTTTCTTCCTGTCACTGTTGGCTCCCTGTACGTTTTTCTTTATTTCACTTTTCATAGCCTTCACTTTTTCCTCTATTTTGCAACCATACTCAATTATTTCTTTGAACATCCTGATTACCAGTGTTTTGAACTGTGCATCTGATAGGTTGTCTATCTCTTCATCACTTAGTTGTATTTTTTCTGGAGCTTTGATCTGTTCTGTCATTTTGGACATATTTTGTCTCCATGTGCCTGTTACATAGTAAGGAGTGGAGCTTTAAGTATTTGCCAGGGTGGGTAACTCATGTTGCTATATTGTGGTGCTCTATGGGGGAAGTGTCTGAGAGGGAACAGTGCTGCTTGCTTGTCTCTTGGCTGGTTTTCAGTCACTTCCCCAGCTACCTACAAGCAAATCGAGCCCTTCTGGTACTAATTCCGGGTGGGTAGTTTTGTGTACATTCTAGGACCCTGTGGATCTCTCCAATGCACTCTCCTGTGAGGCTGGGAGTTTCTCCTGCTGCTGCAACACCCACAGGTGTTTTTAGTCATAGGCGTTGAGGCTTTTTTCCCTGCACTGGAAGCCTGGGTTACACAGTCTGTCTAGCTCCCCAGTTGTTGCTCCTGGTTTATCCACATGCAAATGTGGGACTGCCTGCTCTGCCAGCTGCCAGCTGCTGCCTTGCCCATTCTGCCAGCCAACACTTTGCCTGGTCTGCCAGGCACCTCCCACCCTGGTCCTCCAGGCACTACCTTGCCAAGAGTCCTCTCCACTTTGGCTGCCCATCTCTGCCTCTCCTACCAGTCTGGATGAGTGTTTCTTCTTTAACTCCTTGGTTGTCTGACTTCCATAGAGTTCAACTTTCTGGCAGTTCTGTTTTTTTTTTTTTTTTTTTTTTTTAATTTGTTGTTGTCTTTCTTTTGGTTGTGCAAGGAGGCACAGTGTATCTACCTATGCCTTCATCTTGGCTCGGAGTCCTCTAGATTAGCTTTTTAAAAATAACCTAGTTTTAGTTCTAGCTGTGCAACGAGTAACATCTTTGTACTTCAATGTTGTCTGACAGTACAATGAGGTTTGACATGATGTTTGCAGACCTGTCCTACTCTGAGTAAAGTGTGAATAAGTCAGAACCAGAAAAGTAAAATTGCTAATAGAAAGGGAGTGAATATCCTGTGGTGACTAAATGCCTGTTCGTGCATTTGTGTGTGAGTACGTACATGTATAGTATGCGTATGTTTTATATTAGTGGTAGAGGATATTGCTTATTATGTTGTTGCATAATAAAGTGAAAAATGTCTATTTAATTCATTTGGCCCAGGCACAGGTGCCATAGTAATTGCTATGATTATGTGCTCATTGACTGTTAGTACCGTATTTAAAGATATTTACCCTAGTTACTGACTTAGGAAAATAATTTACTTTTGAAAATGTGGAGTGTCATGATAGTTATTCCCAAGCTTCCATTTACTCATAATACATTACCCAGTTTTCTTTTCTCCCACAAAGTATAAAGTAGAATTTTGGTTATTTAAGAATTAACTAAACAGAAGACCAAAACAAGATGAATGATAATATCTAATTTTCGTAATAAGGAATACATTTGATTTCATTAACAGGGGAAGAAATAAAATAAGCTGATTTACAAATTTTATGCCTTGTGCTACTTTGCCCTAAATGCCCTTAGATTAATAAACCCTTGGGGCAGATTTAGACTTTTATTTTGATTATTTTTAAGGCCTCTTAATTGAAACCAAGCATTAAAAATGAACTATATGTTTTATTGAATATGAATACATGTAAGATAAAAATATTATGTTCCTTCCCTATAGCAATTGGGGAATGCACTCATTAGCTTCTTGGTAACCTATATTTCCCAAGCAAAAATTAGACAGTGAAATGGCAGAGCAACAGACTTCAGTGGAGACTTCCAAGTGGCCTAGAAACAGCTGATACCTGAGGATTTAGGTGTAATTCAGGCTTCCTTCTCAATTTAAATAAAGTTATAGAAGAATATAGATTGGCTTTAGTTCTGGGTATTACCTTCCCAACTTCCAGAAAATGGTAGTGATATTGACCTTTTAATTTTTGAAATGGTTTGGAAAATAAAATACAAAATGAAATGTATTTAAGGCTATGATTTTAAAAATCATAAATCTCCATATAAGAGCACTTGTTGTTTTGTTTTCACAAGCCGCATTTTGTGATTATTTCAGTGATACCTATGCTGTGATTTTATTTGCATAAGTTTGTTAATAGGCACATCATAGAATCACTGATTAATTGCATCATAGAGTTATAATTTACATAATCTCCATTTGCCATATCTCATAGCATGTATGTTCTACCCATAGACTATACTAGAGTTTTTAATTGAAATTGACTGTACTTTTTCAGTGTGTTTGTTTTAGATAAAAATTACAACCATTGAATTGATGCTACAGATTAAGGTAGGGTGTTCTACAGGGAGTTATGAAGCCTGGGAATCATCACTGTGTCCGTTGCTCCTGCTGTCTGAAATCTCCTTCCAGTCAAGATGGTGACTAGCGCCCTAGCTTGGAGATGGGACTTCTGAGTTGGAAACTGAGAATGATCCATAAGATAGCAGTCCAGGGAAAAATAGAAATCAATAACCAGAGAGATAATAAAACTAATGTTGAAGCCCAATGACCTCTTCAGAGGCTGCCCTACATGAGATAAAATAAGATGCAATATTATGTACTGGAGTTGTGTAAATATTCAGAGGAACTTCAAATGTAGAACATGTGCTCCTTGGAAGTAACAGCTATTCTGCCTCTATCATGGAGCAGTAAGAGTCCCCAAGTCCCACTGATTTCATTTCCAATATTCCCACAAACAAAGAGACATAATCATTTACATCAAACTATTCAAAATGCTCATCTTAAACAAGCAGAGATATAACAATATTTTGAGCTTTGGTCTTCACTTTATCCAGAGAGATCTCTCCTTTGTGCTTTCTTCAAGAACATGCTATGCAGGGGACACTGTTGCTATCTTTTGGCTCTTTCTTGGCAACTAGAGTCAGGAGAAGCATTTAACTTTCCTGGGATCTAAAACAGAAGATTGTCAGAACAAGCTCCTGGACAAGTAGGTATCTATATTAACCCAGTGTCATGTCATATAATGTAGGGGGAGAAATCCCCACATTTATCAGGTTTGGGAGAATTCCCTGTAACAGAAACTCTAAGAATTCCTAAAGGTATTTTGGTAACATATTCACTATAAAAAGGGAGTAAAAGAGCACAGCAAGGATGAAAAGGAAGAAATAGCAAAGGATTTTTTTTTTAAGCCAGAAAACAAACAAACATTCTGTCTTTGGTCAGTTATGGAAATCATGTTTACATATTACATAATTAAATTGAATGTTTAAGAATGCTTTGCTTAAGTATTAGTAAGGAAAATTTGTTATTTTTTAGACCTTTCATTTACTCATTTGTGACATTAAAGATAGAGTTACCAAATAACTATTTTTATAACAAAAGGACTTCCATTTTGAGTGACTTCTTTCATTTGATTCTGTTTCTCAGATTTATCTACTTTGCCAGCTATCTTCCTGGGTGGCCTTCTGTAGTAAGAGTCCTGTGGGACTTAGTGGTGTGATCTCTTTGATCTCCTGATCTGGATGCTCTAGGGTTGCCTTTATTCAGTTTATGTGGGCTGTCTTATTGTACTCTGGCTTTGATTATGGTGTTTCGTTTGTTGGTGGGTTCTCCCCTCCAGCTAGCTGACTGGAAGTCACAACTCCTACCAAGTCTTCTTTGTATTGTACATGTGCTGGTTAACAAAGCAATACTACCCAGAAAACCAAACCCAAGTAAGCAAAAATACTCCTTACAACATCAGCAATATCAACATCAATTGAACAAAAATTAATAAAGGTGGAGAGAGATTAAGAATATTATCAGATAGGAAAAGGGGATATGAGAAGCCTAAAGAAAAAATGAATTTGAATGGGAGGATGGAAGAGAAATAATAAGAGTAGAGAATAGAAACAAGGCAAAGAAAGGGAGAAAATAAAATTTGAAATGTAAGGAAAACATGGAAAGGCAATGAAAAAATGGAGTAATAAAATGGAGTAAGTATGAGGTTTAAAATAAAATAAAAATTGTAGTGAACTAAAGGGAATAAAATTGCAGAAAAATCATAACAGGGTCAATAACAACAACAGCTGAGCAAGGATTAATAAAGATGGAAATATCATAAGAATATTATACAAAAGAGAAAAAAGAATATGAGATGTCTACCATAAAGAAAAATGATTTTGAGAGAATAGGGGAGAAAAAGTAGTAAGAATAAGGAATAGAACTCAGGCTAAGTAAGAGAAAAAAGAAAATACCTAATTCAAATAAGCAAGGACATGAAGAAGGTAAAATGGAATAAGACAGGGGGAGAATAACCTATGAGATTTGAAATAAAAAAGTATTGAACAAATAGGAATACCACTGAAGAAGTACAGCAATAACCATAATATGCGTGTCAAACAAGCCACAATTTATAAAGGTGGAAAGGAAATAAAAATATTATAAGAGGGGGATAAAAAAAGTGAGTTGACTAAAGGAAGAACAGTTGATTTTGAGAGGACAGAGGGAGGAGAAACAGTAGGAGTAAGGAATAGAGCAAGGTATAGCATGGGGGGATAAGATTTACAACAATGCTGCGTGATTTAAAATAAAATCTTGCTATTGCTGAAACCTCTCCCTGGATCAAAAGGACTTATGCTAATGCATGCCTGGGCTCATTCCAGCCAGTGTTTACAGTTCTGTGTGCCCTTTCATTTGCATATCTCTCCTTTTGATGTACCTTCTTGGACCGTCTACTGCCTAACTTGCTCTGTGCCGTAGATCATCAATAAAACCCCCTGGACCCAAGGCTCGAGGCTTTCTCCCATATGATAAGGGAGGAGTCACGTGGTCTCGGTTCTCTAAATCCTGCGTGTTTCTGTGTGAGATTATTTACACATTCCGTAATGGCCAATATGAATTCTGCTAGCCAGAATTCGCAACCGTTAACTAAAATAAATATTGAATAATTTTTCTAAAATTAAAGTTTTAGAAGTTTTCTATTAAAACAATACAATAACAAATGAGTTATTTATTACTATTCATGGTGACTAAATTATATATTTTAATAATATGTAAAATATCTCTATCTGATTTGGATGTTTAATAATATAAAGCATTTAAACAAAATAATATAACAGGAAATAAATGTTAATAAAACCATTAAAATTTAAAAATATAAACAAATATTTAATACTTGAAGGTTATTCTTAGGAGACTTCCGGCAAGATGGCAGCGTAGGTGGACACACCGTACCTCCACACACAACCAAACGAGGAAAAAACAGCAATTTAATTAAACAAAAACAGCCAGATCTGACAGAAAATCAAACTGAAAGGAAGTCCGACAACCAAGGAGTTAAAGAAGACGCTTACATCCAGTCTGGTAAGCGGGGCAAAGCTGGGTGGAGAGAGAGCACGTGGCCACTCCGAAGCGAGCTGGGTGGTGAGCGCACGGCAAGACCGCGGTTTGTGGAGTAGGACTGGCAACACTGCAGCACGCCGAGACGGGTGTGCCTGACCAAAACATGGCCAGTGCCCAGCCCACCCGGAACCAGCGGGGCCAAGACTGGTGGACCCGGCAGGTTCTAATTCGTGTGCAGACACCAAGAGAAAAAGCAGGGCGCAACCCATCAAAGCGGGGAAATAAAACCTCAAACCACCAATTGAAAACACCTATGGGAGGTGAGACGGCGGGAGGAACTCCAGGCCTCACAGGAGAGTTCATTGGGGAGACCCACGAGGGCTTGGAACTGTGCAGGCCTGTCCACCGACCCCGGAGCGACCCCGGAGCCAGCGCAGAGGGGCTCAACTTGCTTGTGGGAAGCGGTGTGGGTGCAGAGAGCAGAGCAGGCACCATCGTGATCTCAGATCCCGCCCCCACAGGTGCATCACAACACAACAACGAGGGTTACCCCGCCCCCACAGATAGCGTCACAAAATAGCAACGTGAGTTGACCCACCCTGGTGAACACCTAAGGCTCCACCCCTTAAAGTAACAGGCTCGGGTGGGGGGGGGAATGGCCCAAATGAAAGAACAGATCAAAGCTCCAGAACTAACCAACCAAGAGATAGCCAACCTATCAGATGCCCAGTTTAAAACTGGCAGTGATTTCCACACACATGTTAACACACATGTTCCGGAATTTACACGTTTTGAGTGCAGCTCTGTGTAATCCCATGTAGACAAGTGTGGATCATATCTGTGGAACGGGAACTCTCTAATAGGAATTTGGCAAAGATGTATCTTAAAAAATTCTGGCTTGCTGACCCCTGCATATTACATTAACCTGGTCCTATCTGCCACCGGACCTGAATTTACATCCTAATGCCCTGCTAATGAGTAAAACTATTCCTGTTCTGCTTAATCCCATAAATAATCAATCCAATGTAAATGTGTCCTAATGCCTTTAATAAAAACCCCAGCTAAGCGACCCACGAGGTCTTTTTCCTAAGACGGAGGTGATGGGAAAGACCCGTGGCTGCCGGATTCTCATCTCTGGGTAAGATTGATTCACGCAATTGGGGCAGTCCCCCCACGGATTTTGCGGGTCAAAATCCACGACATAAAACACTGGTAATCAGGTTGGCCACAGAATTCGACGAAAAATTATTGAAATTACTTGAACAAATGAGGCAATTACTTGAAAAAATGAGGAGAGATCTGCAGGGAACCAACAGGGATAAGAAGGAAACTGGGACTCAAATCAATGGAGTGGACCAGCAGAAAGAAAAAAACATCCAACCAGAAAAGAATGAAGAAACAAGAATTCAAAAAATGGAGGTGGGGCTCAGAAACCTACCTCTAAAAGAAGTAAAGGAACAAAAACAAACAAAACTCAGAGCAAGTAGAAGGAAGGAAACAATCAAGATCAGAGAAGAATTAAATGACATAGAGACAAAAGAACAATGCAAAACATCAATACATCTAGAAGCTGGTTCTTTGAAAAGATAAACAAAATTTGCAAACCCAGACTCATCAAGAAAAAAGAGAAGACCCAAGTAAATAAAATGAGGAATGAATGAGAAGTTACAACCAATACCACAGAAACAGAAAGGATTGTAAGAAACTACTATGAACAACTATATGCCAAGAAATTTGAAAACCTGTTTGAAATGGACACATTTCTAGATATATACAATTCACAAAAACTGGAGGAGAATCTGAATAGACATAAAAACCAGTAAAACTGAAGCAATAATGAAAAAATTACTGGCACACAAAAGCCTTGGACTAGTGGCTTCACAGGTGAATTTTACAAAACATTTAAGGAAGGACTAACTCCTATCCTTCTCACATCATCCCAAAATATTCAAGAGGGAAGACTCCCAACCTCTTTTTATAAGGCCAGTATCATCCTAATTCCAAAACCAGGCAAAAACACAACAAAAAAAGAAAACTATGGGCCAAAATCTCTGATAAACATAGATGCTAAAATCCTCAACCAAATACTGCCAATCTGGATTCAGAAATCATTAAAAAGGTCATACACCATGATCAACTGAGATTCATTGCAAGGATGAAAGGGTGGTACAATATTTGCAAATCAATAAACATAGTACACTACTTAAACAAAACTAAGGTAAAAAATCACATGATCATATCACTAGATATTGAAAAAACATTTGATAAAATTCAGCACCCATTTATAAAAAATAGCACTCAGCAAAGTGTGAATAGAGGGAGCAAACCTCAACATAATAAAGGCCAAATATAAGAAACCTACAGCCAACATTATAGTCAATGAGCAAAAACTAAAAACTTTCCCCTTATGATAAGGCACAAGACAAGGGTTTCCACGCTCATCGCTTGTTGCGTATCGGGTGTTGCGGCAATAAGAGTCAGGAGTCTGAATGCAGTGAGCAGCAGGGGACTTAGTGGACATGACTGGCTAAGCCCCGAACTGATTTGTCTCATCGTATTTATTGTGCTGTATCAAAACATGCAAGCACGATGAGGGATGATTTGTTCCAGCTTGGCGATATGCTTATCAAGCCTGCAAGGACACCTATGTGTTTTAATAACTTCACTCATATTCGAGCAATTCCCAAGAACCCTGGAGGACATACCACCCGCGAGAGGAATACTCTGTCTTTGGCGGAGTTCCACATCCTCACATACCAGTTTGCCGGTCATGCAAGGATACAGGGCCAACTCACACGGGCATGTTTCCTATAGGATCCCTCCAAGTTTAACCCCTTCACACCACAATCACTCCTATGTAACATAGTACTAGAAAGTTTTGGCCACAGTGATCAGACAAGAAAAAGAAATAAAAGGCATCCAAGTACGAAAGGAGAAAGTAAAACTGTCATTATTTGCAGAAGACATGATAGTTTACATAGAAAATCCTATAGCCTCTACCTAAAAACTACTTGAGCTAATAAGTGAATTTTGCAAAATAGCGGGATACAAAGTCAATATTCAGAAATGGAAAATCTAAATTAAAAAAAAGAAAGAGAAATTGATGGTATTTTTGTATATCAATAATGAAATATCAGAAGGAGAACCTAGGAAAAAATCCCATTTACTATAGCAATAAGGAAAATAAAGTACCTAGGAATAAACTTAACCAAGGAAGTCAAAGACCTGTACTTGGAAAGTTAAAGAACACTGAAAAAGAAATTAATGAAGATACAAATAAATGGAAGCATATACCATATTCATTGATTGGAAGAAGTACCATCATCCAAAAGTCCATACTACCCAAAGGAATCTATAGATTAAATGCAATTCCTATTAAAATACCAATGGCATATTTCAAAGATCTAGGAAAAATATTTCAAAAATTTATCCGGAATCAAAACAGACCCTGAATAGCCTCAGCAATCTTGAGAAAGATAAATGAAGTAGGAAGGATCACAATACCCAATATCAAATTACACTACAAGGCCATTATAATCAAAACAGTCTGGTACTAGCGTAAGAACAGACACACAGATCAATGAAACAAAATAGAGATCCCAGAAATAAACCCAAGACTCTAGGGTCAATTAATATTTGACAAAGGGGACATGAGCATACAATGGAATAAAGGTCCATAAATGATGTTGAGAGAATTGATCTGGTACATGCAAAAAAAATAAATAAACTACACCACCAACATACACCATACACCAGAGTAAACTCAAATTGGTTAAAAAAGTTAAATATAAATGATAAGAAAATACAGACAACTGTAACTGAACAACAGTAAAGTAATTTATGAAAAAAATGGTGACACCGTAAAAATCCTAGAGGAAAACATAGGCAGTAAAATTTCACATATCCCACATAGCAATATTTTTGCCAATATATCTCCTAGGCAAGGGAAATAAACGAAAAAAAATAAGCAAATGGGACTACATCAAACTAAAAAACTTCATGACTAAAGATAAGATCAGCAAAATGAAAAGAGATCTGACTGTATGGAAGAATATATTTGCCAATGATACATCAGACAAGGGTTTGATTTCCAAAACGTATAAAGAACTCATATGACTCAACACCAGGAGGACAAACAATCCAATTTAAAAAATAGGCAAGGGACCTGAATAGATACTTCTCCAAGAATGACATACAGATGGCCCAGAAACATATGAAAGGATGCTCAACATCACTAGCCATCAGAAAGATGCAAATTAAAACCACAATGAGATATCACCTCACACTAGTCAGAATGGTCATTATTAACAAACCAACAAACACCAAGTGCTGGTGAGGATGTGGATAAAAGGGAACCGTAGTGCACTGTTGGTGGGAATGTAGACTGGTGCAGCCACTGTGGAAAATATTATGGAATTTCCTCAGAAAAATGAAAATGGAACTGCCTTTTTACCCAGTGGTTCCACTGCTGGGAATATACCCTAAGATACCTGAATCATCAATTCAAAAGAACATATTCATTCCTATGTTCATAGCAGCATTATTTACACAGCCAAGTGCTAGGAATTGCCTGTGTGCCCATCACTAAATGAGCAGATCAAAAAAACTGGCATATTTGCACAATGGAATACTACATGGCAGAAATAAAGAAGAAACTCCTACCCTTTACAACAGCATGGATGGACCTGGATAATATTATGCTAAGTGAAATAAGCCTGTCAATGAAAGAAAAATACCATATGATCTCACATATAAGAAGAATCTAATGAACAGATACTTGACCCCAGAGGCAACTTAATTGTTCAGGGAGAGAGTTAAAGAAAGACTAAACACTACTATTAGCTTCCAAACATCTCTATAAACCTATTCATCAAAAAATATTTACTAAGTGCAGTGCTCTGTGTCATTTTCCTTTCTATATATTTTTCTTTCCTCTCTCTCTCTCTTCCTCACCCCACCCCTACCCCCATCCCCTTTGCAGGGGGAGTTGGGGACAAGGTCATCTCCTTGTTCTAGAAATTACCTCCACTAAATCTCACATTCTGCCCCACTTCTCCTTTCTTCCTTTCTCAAATCAGAAGTGAAGTCACTTTTCCCCATCAAAAGGCCCTGGTGGAGCATGCTCAGTAGCTGGGCTGCTTTCAGAGCTTGTGGGAACCAAAAAAATAAATAAATAAATAAAAGAAGAATCTAAGGAACAAAATAAACTAATGAACAACATAGAACCGCAGGTTTGGGACCATGGAACAGACTGAAAGTGACCAGAGGGCATAGGGGAAGGAGATAATGGTGGAAAGAAGGGGAAGGAACTAGACAATGAACATGTATGAATGACCCATGAACATGGACAACAGTGTGGCAATTTACTCTGGGAGTGGATGGTGTGATGGGCAGATGAGAACAAAGGGAAATAACGCGGGACAGCTTTAATAGAATAACAATAAAAAGTGATTTAATAAAAAAGAGAGACAAGATAGAAATAAATAGAAAAGGTAATTATTCTATTAAAAATAAAATAAAATAATAAGTAACATTGTCACTTAGCTTTGTGAGGTGTTGTCCCTTTCCAAAAGAGGGATTTTAAATAGCTTTCAGGATTGTAGTTCCATCTTTCCACTGCAATATCAATGACATAAGCAGATCAAGTTTTCCTCTGGTGATGCCCACTTTATCTGTGTGTTGTAGATTCAAGGCTTGATTCCCATGAGCTTTAGAGGAAAGTGTTTGTCAGCAGGATGTCATAGGGACTGGTCAATTGATTGACTAACTGCTGCTCAGGACTTTGAGTCTTCCAGGACTTGATTAAGACTCAGTCTTTGAGCTGGAACACATGTAAGTGCTCATCAGATGGGTAGATAGACCCGCAATGAGCAAAATTCTTAGTTTGCCCTCAATATTGTACCTATTATTTAATTTTTGATTTGTGTTCTAAATCTAAAAGTATGTTTCTAAGAAAGAAATTTGGAAGTGCCTCCCATAAAATATTCGTTAAAAGAAAGCTTTTTGGCAAAATGGAGGTGTTACAGAGAGAAAGGCAAGGTTGAATAAATCCTGATTATAAGAATTTCTACAATACTGGTTGAATTTTTTCTAAGGCTTCCTTTTAAGGGGGTGTCATTTCTCTGTGGAATGCATGCCCCTTCTTTTAGCTTAATATTTAAAGGTTGGATGTTAACTGATCTACCTGGGGTTCCATGAGTCCATATAGCTCAATTGGCCTGGTGGTGGATCTTGGGTGGGAACAGTTCACCTCCAGGTCATTCTTGGAAAGTCTGGAGCACCTGGAGCTGAGGAGTATGTTGTGGCAGGAATCCTAAACATATTTGCTGCTTCTCAAGGGAAAAAGTTATTTATGCATGCAACTCACAAAGTAAATCTCGGCCCAACAACAGAACTGTGCAGTCTGGCATGTAGAGGAAACTATGCATAGGTTTTTGATTCCCAAGCTGGCATTCTAGAGTTTGAAGGAACACCTGTTTTTGTAATTGTCCAGTTATTCGAGTAACTAACTCATAGCAGAGCTGAACATTTTTTGGTTAGTTTTGTATTTAGCACTGAGTTTGTAGCTCCTGTATCTACAAGGAAGTCAGTTAGCTTGTTCCCCATTGTCAAGCATACCCAGGGGTCCTGTGGCAAAATAATAATAGGTCAGGAGTTGTCTAGAAGAGCCTCATTTTTCATTGGGATCATCATTCCTTTCTAACATTTCTTCGTGAGGATTTCTGCACTTTTTATTTTTCTTTATGAGTTCTAGGCAGTCCTTCCTCCAAGGGCCTTCTTCTTTGCAACAGGCACACTGATTGGTGCCTAATGGGCCTTTCTCCACTCCTTTTGGTTTACAACTTTTTTTTCTGTTTACTCACACTGTGTCTAAGCAAATGGTGGTATGCTTTAATTTCTTTGCTTCCCCAGCATGGTAAACTTTAAAGGCTCTCTCTGCCAGCTAGGAAAGATTCATTCCTAATGCCCCATGTAAACATTGGAGCTTCCTTTTGTTATCCAGGTCACTTAGCCCAATAAAAATCACATTTACCATCTGGACATATTTTCATGCCTGTGGGTCAGCAGCAGTGTGCTTTCAATATGCCTGATATATCCTTTTCTAAAAATTCTGAAAGACCTTCATTTGGTTTATGTCGAATGGCCTCTATCATGTTCAAGCTCTTTTAATTAGGGACCCCTTTCTTAAGCCCTACCAATATGCACCTTTTGTAAAGCTGTAGGAAGGCTACCTCCCCACCATTTGGGTTCCAGTTGGGCTCTATCAAGGCTATCACCCAGCTGGGTTGAGGGTTGCATTGGGATTCTCTTGACTGAGGTGATGAGCCTCTCAGGCCATAAGCTTTATCTATAGTTAGCTGCCTTTTATCTGCCATTAGCAGGATGTTATGGAGAGCCTGTGTGTCTGCCCAGTTTGGATGGTGAGTGACAAAAATGGAGATGATAAGATCTGCCATTTTCTTAGGATTCTCCTTATATGAGAGGTTAGAATTCTTCCAATTCAGTACATCTGGAGTAGCAAATAGCCCTTCCCACTTTATTCCACTTGTATGGTATTGCCTCAAAGAGAATTATCCTGCTCAGGGTGGGTGTTCCCTGGACAAAATGGGTGTCCTGCTGGATCTTCGAGGGGGAGACTGACACGAGGTAGATCGGGCCTGCCGACACCCGTGGTTGCCGTGACTCATGCGTGTACCGAGACACGGGGGGAAAGTAATACCAGGGCTACGTGGCTGATTCCTCCCAATTCCAGGAAAAAGCCCCTTGGCTAGTTCAGCCAGGGTTTTTATCAGGGGCATTAGCAATTCAACAGAGGTAGGATTACTCATTAGCAAGGCATTGGGATGTAGATTCAGGTCTGGTGGCAGACACGACCAGGTGAAAGCAATATTCAGAGATCAGCAAGCCAGAATTTTTTAAGATACACCTTTGCCAAATTCCTATTAGAGAATTCCCATCCCACAGACATGATCCACACTTGCTCACACAGGAGTCACACGGAGCTGTGCTCAA